>JACERP010000222.1:0-159472 GCA_014080715.1 Scenedesmus sp. NREL 46B-D3
CTGAGGGCACCCCAGCCAGTGAGAAGAACCGGGCAAACAAGCGGCTCCAGTATTACACCTGGGAACAAGCCAAGATGTGGCGCCGTATGCCAAATGGTACGCGGCGTCAAGTGCCGCCACCATCAGACAGGCTGGCACTCATCAAGCAGTGCCACAACCGCACCGGCCACTTCGGCATTAGGCGCACCACAGCCATGCTGCTCAACACCTGGTGGTGGCATGGGCTGCAGGCCGACGTCGCTGCAGTGGTAAGCGCATGCAAGGAATGCAGCAGAGTTGATGCAACTTTCAATGCAAAGCCTGCTGAACTGCAGCCTTTGCCAATCAAAGGGCTTATGTACCGCTGGGGGGTAGACCTAGCAGGTCCCTTCCCTGAGACAGCAAGGGGCCAAAAGTACTTGTTTGTTGCGGTCGAGCACTTCTCAAAGCACATTGTCGCTGTACCAATTGCAGACAAGACACC
Organism: Scenedesmus sp. NREL 46B-D3; assembly: GCA_014080715.1. NCBI lineage: Eukaryota > Viridiplantae > Chlorophyta > Chlorophyceae > Sphaeropleales > Scenedesmaceae > Scenedesmus > Scenedesmus sp. NREL 46B-D3. Next base: position 464 of record JACERP010000222.1, read on the forward strand.
AGAGTGCACCAGCTACGCCTTCCTGCACAACGTGCTAAGCAAGTACGGCGCTATGGCCGAGTGCTGCCACGATCGCGGGGGTGAGTGGGCTGGCGCCTTTGAGCAGATGCTGCTTGACGCCAAGGTTGACAGCCGAGCTACGTCAGCCAACCATCCAGCAGCGAACGGCGCTGCAGAGAAAGCGGTGCACATTGTGAAGCGTGCGCTTGAGAAGACGTGCTTGCACAAGCAGAACGTGCGTAACTGGGACATGGAAGTGCCCTGGCTACTGCTAGGGTACAACTGCAGCCCACAGCGCAGCACGGGTTTCAGCCCTTACGAAATGCTCCACGCACATGCTCCCGTCATTCCTCCTGCGGTGACAGAGCGCATGCAAGAGCCAATTGACCTCGACTCTCCCTCTGCTGCTGCAAACTCTCTGCTGCAGCGCAAGGAGCTTGTCAGACGTATATGCCCAGAGGCAATGAGCAACCTGCAGATCGCGCAGCATAGAGACACCATGCGGTACAGCCAGATCCGCTCTGGGGTCTACGAGCCCAAGCATGCCAAGTTTGAGGTGGGTGACTTGGTATACACAGCGTATGCGAACACGTACAGCGCGCTGCAGCCCAGGGCTAAGCCAGCAATACTACGAGTGGTCGAAGTCAGGCCATCAGGGCGCCTCATCCTGCAAGGCAGGTGTGGCCGGAAGATGGACAGGCACATGACGCAGTGTGCACCTTGTCACCTGCCTGGCATTGACACCAGCATCGATCCCAGCCTGGCCAACAAGCCCGCCGAGGCAGTGTGCGAGACATGCACATCACCCAACTCTACTCTGCAGAACCCCATCCTGCTGTGCGATTACTGTGATGCAGGTTGGCACCTGCAGTGCCTGGAGCCACCTCTGGCTTCAGTGCCTGACCACGACTGGCTGTGCCCTAGGTGCGTCGCAGACGGCATCACGACAGCACAGCTTGAATCTGCTGTGGTACAGCGCAAGACACGCCAGGAGGTTGATGCACCAGCAAACCTGTATCCAGACAAAGCCATGCGGCAGAGGGATGAGGCTGCCAAGCAGTTGCATGGCAGGCTGCTCAAACAGAGCTTCATCGATCCTGCCACAGGCCAGCTCAGGCCATTCTGGGGCAGGGCACACTTCATGGGTGAGCTGCGTCGCCCCGCATACTTTGATGTGCACTTTGAAGACGGCGACATATACACGTACACAACTTCTGAAGTTCGGAAGCACTTACAGCCGGTGGCTACTGCGCTGCCCGTAGGCACAACCTTGCCTAACGATAGCGCATTCGCCAGGCGTGCGGCAACGCACTGAGAGCTACTGCCACCAGCCAGCAGCACCCCGAGTGACCAGCTGGCGGCTGCGCACAGCGGCAGACAACCATCGGCTGCGTCATCAGCGAGACATAGCGTGGCTGGAGGTAAAGGCTCTGAGGCAGCAGATGGCTCAGCTGGTGGCGGCGCTGGAAGAGTTGAAGCAGCAGTTGGCGCAGCAGGCGCAGGGACAGCAGCCAGCAACAAGCGCTGAGGAAAGGGGATCGCCAGAGTATGCTGCTTCACGCTAGGAGACTGGAGTAGTTGCAGTGGTTGCGGGCAGTTGACTTGGCGTGTGCAATGCGTGCCAGTGATGCGCGCTGCTTGATGTATTTGAGGTAATACTGCCTGCGGCTTGCAGGGCTCGTGTGATCTAGGATCTCTGGTCTTGCTTTTGGACAGCTTTGCATGTCGACAGCTTGCTTTTTCACTTGCTCGCGATATTACTATCAGGCTTTTGTGCAGTGTTTGGACATGCTGACGTACGTCTCTATGTTGATTTTCTAGCTGCGTTTATGCAGTAGCACTGTGGTACAAATTCAGTTGGCAGTTTGTGCTGGCTTGGTATATAAACAACCACACACCCGTTTGATGGTGTGATGCTTGTTGGGGGGTTGCTTGTACCAGCCAGCCAGTGGCTACACTTGTTCGTGGCACAGCGTGCCCGTCAGCAGAACTCGCAGTATGGCAGCCAATAATGACTGTTACAAAGCAGTCAAGCATATCAGCACTTGTTTCCAAAGCAGCATTCCAGTATTACTGATGTTGTTCATGCATGCCTTAGCGCTTATCTGTCAAGCGCTAATATGTTACGTCAGCTGACGTAACCGATTAGTTCCTTGTCCGATTAGCTCCAGCTTGTGTGCTGAGCACTGCTATGCTCAGCTGTTCCCTCTTTTGGTGGGTTTGACCAGTCAACTTGGTTGACCTAGCCACGGCTATGCGTGGATTAGAGCACCGGAATTGGTGATGTCGTTGTTTGGATGACTATTGTGGAAAGCAGCAAGCGCGCATTTGGCTTGTGCGTGATTGCGTGAATGTGTCAATCGGGGCCCACATCTGTGGTTTTGTGGGCGCTGACGGCCTTTTGTGGCGTGGCGTGCTCGAGTTCGGACGCCGAGAATTGTGCACAAGAGTGATTGAGCCTCTGTAACCAACTATAAGTGACTGAGACTCTGTTGGGCAGTGGAGCAGCACGCAACAGCCAGCACATCGGTCAGAGTATATCACTAGCGCAATCTCGGGCCGTCATCGGGAGGGACACTTTCAGGTAAAGATAACACAGCAACGCAGTGGCTGATCGGGTGTGCAGAGTGTTGAGGCAGCCTTAGCTGTCGGCGAACACACCTTGCAGCAGTAGACTGCAGCGTACTCGGCATTGCTTGTACCAGCCAGCCAGTGGCTACACTTGTTCGTGGCACAGCGTGCCCGTCAGCAGAACTCGCAGTATGGCAGCCAATAATGACTGTTACAAAGCAGTCAAGCATATCAGCACTTGTTTCCAAAGCAGCATTCCAGTATTACTGATGTTGTTCATGCATGCCTTAGCGCTTATCTGTCAAGCGCTAATATGTTACGTCAAGCAACTGCAACAGGACACGTCCAGAAATGGTGCTCCACACCCGGCACAGCAGCAGAGCACGCCGCGCATCCCGTGGCAGTCTGCATACGCTGAGCAGTAGGGAATGCATTCAGGGCCAGGCGCCATGCAGACTCTTTGTACACGTTAGCCACCCGCACACACCACCACCGTGACAAAACCAGTCGCACAGGTGGCAACTGTGTCACGGCCGGCAACCCATCCAGGGCTCTAACACTAGCAACAAAAGCTGCATGACGGGGCGCAATTGCTTCTAACGCACGGAGGCTTTGCAGCTGCGTGGCAGTAGCGACAGTCAGGTCCTTCAATAACACAACATCATCAGCACCGCCACCTGGTCGCCGCCAGCCCAAGCTCGCACACATCGTCTCCCGCGCTAGCAAGAGGTCATCTGGGAGTAAAGAAGATAACTGCGCAATGGGCTCACCCGCAGCAACAGCCGCGGTGAAACGCGCCCGCGCAGCAGTAACCTATGCAGCTGGCACCAATGTCAGCAGGGCCTGCACATGCTGGCGGGCCAGCTGACGGTCACCATACTGCGGCCTACTGCACAGCCAAGGGCCCCACACCTCATGCTCATAGGCTGAGCGCTGTGGCGAGAGCCCAGGGAGAGCACAAACTCGGTCCAGCTCTGCCAACAACAACCACCGCCTGGCCCAGAGACTGCAGCTTCGGGAGCTGCAGCAGGCCAAACGCCACTGCATGCTCCAAGCCCACTACCACCTCACGCTGTTGGTCAAACCACTGCCAAGTTTGTACCGCCGTAAAACTAGGGTTAGCCCATAGTGGCGCCTCCAGCACAAATCATGACAGAATCTTCAGACAGAATCTTCAGACAGAATCTTTAGAACTTGTTGAGGCCTCGGATTAGTTGGTGAAGAGGGGTGCTCCTTGAAGAGGCTTGTTACAGGGGAGGGAAGCGACACACCCGAGGGCGAGGCACTTGCCCTGCTTTCAGCTAACATATCGTGATAGCCCGATAGCAAACCACAAAACGCCGCCAAAGTAAACCTCAGAGACGTTTCGCAGCCTCTATCTCCCCATAAACCGACAAGTACATGCAGTGCAGCAAGTGCGAAATGCAGCACAAATAGCAGCAGGTGCTCAAGGCAGAAAACGCACAGGGGAAGAAGAAGAGGGGTTACATGGTGTGCACAGGCGACTATGTCGCAACGAACACCCGAAAACAAAGAGAGCTGCTAGAAGTTCAGCGGAAAAACAGACTGTCACCCAAAAGAGGCCCACCCCGAGAAAGCCTCTGTCTGAGAACGCACAGGGGAATGCTTGGCTGTTGTGGGACCCCATGAGCCTTGTTTGGCTCCTTAGTGGGTGGGCCTGTGGCCCTATTTTGGTCTTTGGGTGGTTGGGTAGTTTAGTGGAAGAACACCAGCATGGTATGCTGGAGACCCGGGTTCGAATCCCGGTCCAACCGCCCGTGGCTGGGCAAAAGCAACTGGAGTTGACGGATTTGTGCGGGTGGTTCCGATCGTCCAAACAATGAAGAAGAAACTGGGTACAACTACAAGAAACCCTCATGAGCGGAACAACGGCTCGCTGGGCTAGTGCCAAGTCCATAGTGGAGAATTTGCCTACAGCATGGTGCACTCGCACGCCTGGATCCTCAGCTTTAAGTATGCAGCATATTTGGCTCATGCAACCGCCGCATGGTGGGCGGAGTGTGCTCACATGCGTGTGGCGTGTCGTGTGTTTGGCGGCCTTCAATGCTATGGATGTTGGCAGGAGGGCAGCCAACCTACAGCATGTGCTAAACAGGCAGCATGACCTTGTTGCCAGTCCAGCAGGTGGCCCTGCCACCTGCTGACCAGCAGCTTATCACTCAGTTGTTGCAGCCTGCTACTCCCTCAGCTGCGCAACTGGCTCATAATGAGGCAGTGAGGCAGCACAGAGAGCAGCAGCAGCTACAGCTTCAGCAGCGGCGACAGCAGGAGCTTGATGAGCTGGTGCAGACGAAGAAGAAGGCGGCGGTGGCTAGGTTTTGGGAGCTGCTGGTTGACTTCATAGTCATCAAGGCGGCACCCTTGACCTGGCTGGATATTGTGCCAGCTGATCACCCCTTTTTACGCGTGGTTGAAGGCCGGCTGCAGCTAGCACCAAGAAGGGACTTGGCCTCTGCGTCATAGCATGAATTGGGGTTATTTCGTGCATCCTCTGCTCTTTGATCCGTTTTGCTACATGTGGTTGCATGTCTTGTGCTGTTAGTACTCTCATGCAGCCTGTGTCAGCCAGTAGGTGTGTTGGGCAGGTGCCATTGCCAGGGGTGTGGCCTTGCCAGACACATCAGTAGGGTGGCAGGTGCCTGTGGTGCCACGGCGCTGCGGGTTATGCTGTTGCTTTGTGCGCGTTCTAGTAGCAGAGAGTTATGATCATGTTGATCATCATGTTGTACAATGTCTTCAACACCTGAAGCAGGAGCACCGAGGTGCCCAGTACCTGCTAGTTGTTGCCATGTCTGCATGTTCCAATCCTATTTCGCTGACGTTGACACCTTTTTGTTCCGTCATGATGATTTTTCTCTGCGCAGAGTTTGTGTTATTTTGGGTGAGGAAGCTGCAAATTGCTTCTCAGAGGCTTTTTGTGGTTTAGTCTCGTGTCCTGCGCGCTGCAGTCCTCGAAGTGTTCCGTTTCCAACGTGCACACCCATGTAACTCTCCTCAATCAAAAGCTAGTGCCCGAGGCAGGTTCAGTCCTGTACTACTGTATTGTATTGTATTGTATTGTATTTGGTATCTGGTAACAAGGTGATACGGCGAAAGGCCCCAGATATGCAATGGTTCTCAGGTGTAAGTGCTGCTCAAAGCCTTTGTATGCTGTGGAAGGGTTGCATGCGCCCCCTACTGCTCGGACAATCTGTGGTACAGCAGGAAGGGGGACGCACGCACTTGTCAGCAGCAGCAGCAGCATCCGGGCACATGCACGCATCAGTATTCTGGCGCCTGGGCTGAAAAATGGCAAATACAACACGTACAATAACAAGCGTACACTATACATCGGTAATCAGCGTATCATACGCTTACATGATGTAAGTTATCACCAATCAATGTGCTTATGAGCTGCACGCGTTGCAGTGTCAACTGTAACATGCTATAACACAGCAAACTGGCACTGAAACAGCGACTGTGCTCTCGGTGCGGTGCTGGCCAAGTTGAGGATGAGTTTCACTTTGTGTTTGACTGTAACGCATATCAGGTTGTTCGCGATCGCTTCTGGTGGCTATTTGCTGATTTTGGAGGGTGGCAGAGCCCAGCTGCTGCTGTGAGCCCTCTTGGACGGTGTCTGGCTGACTTTATGCAGCAGAGGCAGAGTAGTGTTGCTGCTTTCATCTACTATTGTCTCCTGGTTAGAAATGATCCGGCTATGGCGCATGCTGTGCTCCCAAGTGACACTAGCGCCTCAGAGACAGAACCCTTCAGAACGTGTTGAGGCCTCGGATTAGTTGGTTGATTATCACTCCTTGGTTGTTGTGGGACCCCAAGAGCCTTGTTTGGCTTAGTGGGTGGGCCTGTGGCCCTACTTTGGTATTTGGTATTTGGAAACAAAGCACGGCAAAGCAGACCCTTGGACCCCTCATGCACGGCTGTGCATAAATGGATGCAGGGAACGCTGGCGTCAAACACTCAGACACTCAGACTACTAGTGGTGTCAGCTGTACAAGAATTTGAAGCTGTGGAGGCCGCATGAGCCAGAAGCATGCATGCACATCATATGACCAACTGTGACACCTGCCAGGTCACAGTGTGACCGGTAACTGCCCAGCAACAGTTGTGACACGGTCTGAACTGGCACCCTCGCATGTCCTCCAGAAGCCTGACACAGGTCTTGTCTTGTACTGCATATCAGACTTTCTAGGTTGGCAAACGGCTTTACGTTTTTGCACTAGTTCCATGGCCTTGACTGGTCAGTGGCTGGTCAAACAAACCCTGGCACCAGCTGGCAAAGGTTTGCTGGATCACACTGTATGTGCCTGACTGGTCTTGTCTTTGCTAAAGTGCATAGTATGCACTCCGTGTGCTTGGGTTGAACAGATTAGATGCATGCCTGTGCACAGCCAAGCTGCCTGCTGCAGCACAGCCATAAGCGGGGAAGTAGGCCGCCACACTGCAACACTGTGGCAGGCAGCCAGCTGCTAGATGGCCGTGCTGCCTACGCCTTGGGCTTGCCCTTCACGACGTGGTTCAGCAGCTTCTGCCACGAGCTGTCCATGCAGTTGCTGTCACTCACGTCAATGAACTGCAGCGTGCCGTTGCTCTGCAGCACACAAACAGCAGCGGGTTTGCACGCTTGGCAGAAGAGCTCTGAATGTTTTTTGTTGGTGCGGTGTAGTACTCCTGAGTCAACCCAGAAACAAGAGGGAAGCAGAAGCTGCGATGTACATTGGACATCCGTCATACCATACCTGCAGCGCATTGCAAATCAGCTGCGCCCCAGCATCGGTGATGTTGCTGTGCGTCATCAGCAGCCGCTCCAGCACCCGGCTGCTGGCCAGCAGCGCAGCCACAGCTGCCGCCGCCCGATCGTCCAGTGGCAGGTGGCTCAGGTTGAGCTCTTTCAGGCCGCTGCTGCCGGCTACCTTGAGGGCCTTGCACAGTGCCTCGCAGCCAACGGAGCCTGCGCAGGAGCGGTGACACGTTCAGCAATGTGACAAGCGCGGGATTGTTGCAACTTCAGTCACAACTTACGCCAAGCTGCTGCTGGCTGTTTGGCGCCACAGTGCCGACAGCTGTGCTGCCTCGGCAGCGCCGGCAGACGTTTGATGATGCAGCTGCCACAGCCGTGGCGTGCTCCTGCCGTCCAAGGTATGAGCCACAACTGCTGAAGCCTAATCGTCAAGTTTACGACAGCACTCTCTGGTAGCTCCCTGGCAGCCACTGTGACAGCCGGTTGCTTGCAAGAGCCAGCTGATGCTGCCTCAAGCCTCTTTGAGGCAGCACGCGTGCGGCCTGCTTACCGATGCGCGTGTTTGACACGTCCAGCGATGACAGCACAGGGTTGACCTTCAGTGCATCAGCCAGTGCCAATGCACCCTCTGGACCAACCTGTGCACCGGCATACAGGCACACCACAAAACCAAACCTCTCAAGCCACCATGTGAAGCGCAAAGCATCACTCACGTATGAGACCGGATTTAGGCTGCTGCCTCAACTGCATGCAAGTATGTGAGTGCACAGTTACAGTTGAGAGTCTCCGCAACTGCCCACGCACGCTGCCACATATCAAGTGCCTGTCCATGCCTGCCGTCATGTGCTTTCAGGCGTAAACATCTTCAAGGCACGCCGTGGCTTGGGACAGCTCTTCAGCATCATACAGGGCGCCGTGCCAACACCAAACTATGATGCCAAGACACCACCTGTACAACGGCTTCCGTTGTCAAATTGCCTGCAGCAGCGCTGCATGCATGATGCAGGGCTGTGCTGGGGGTCAAGTGCACCAGATGATAGTGGCAAGCGGCCCACCTGGCAATTGCTGAGGTCTAGTTTGTACAGCGAGATGTTCTTTTTCAGCGCCTCCGCCAGCGCTGCCGCGCCCTCGTCTCGAACAGGGCAGCCTGCCAGCCGCAGGCTGTATATGCTGTGGTTTGTTGACAACACTGTGGCCACCGCAGCAGCTCCCTACAGGGCAGATGAAGCGTAACATCATTGCAAGTCAGGTTGAGATAGCAACATCAGCCATGTAGCTGGGTTGTTTCTGGCATACAATCTACAGCAATGTGAGCTCACCACCCACTTCAAGGAGCCCCTGATAGTGTCAGCTGTACCTCAGCATAACGTTGCTGGTAGCTGGTGCAAGTGCAGGCTTAAGCGTGCATAAGCAGGCAAATATAGTGGTCACCGCTGGCAGCATCTGAGAAACAGATTCAACCAGTTCATGCACTTGCTACTTGTGTCCCAAGTTCCGGACTACGCAGGTGTATATGCTGACGACATGCATCCTTTGGTCAACTGTCAGCTTCCATGCAAGCGACCATTCAAGCTGCCGGCTGCTGCTCATGGGCACGTGCTGAGGTGTCGCACCCTCTTTGCATTTGCAGCAAGCTCCAGGATCACACCTCCCACCGCGCGCCGTCACTGCAGATGCACCCATGCACAGCACACCCACCGATGCTCACCGCTGGCAGCATTTGGTTGCCGCTCAGGTCCAGGTGCTGCAGCTGCACGTCCACATTCTCAGCCAGCGCCAGCATCACGCCCCGCACTGCGCTGTCATCTAGGCCGTTGCCGGCCAGGCTCAACGTGGTCAGGCTGGAGGCGTCGTCCAGGATGTCCGGCAGCATGGCAGACAGCTGGGCACCAGGGGCGATGTCGTCTGCGATCAGCTCCTGGAGTGGGGAGTGTGCCGTCAACAGCAGCAGCAGCATCTTGGGCAGCAGGAATCATGACATATCGCACTCACACGCGCTCAATCTCCCTGCACATCAACCCAAACCAAGCGGCAACGGTTGAGCATCATTGCTCAAGCTTGGAGAAACACGGAACCTCAGCCCTGACAGGTGTGCCGACATGTGGAGCAAGCGCCTACACCAGCATGCATGCTGCGCACTTGTATGATAGGCTTGTGTGTGGGGTAGTTGTCTATGTTGGCCTTGTACAGTAGGCGTGTGTTGAAGTAGTGCACGGCCTTGCGCAGCAGGTAAGCCTTGTGGGGGTCGGACAGACTGAGCGACGTGTCCTTCACCTGCTGGCTGTAGTGGCTGTACAGCTCCTGCAAAGTGACAGCAGACGCAGTAACGGCACAGGCACCAGACGCAGTTACATGTTGACTTCATGATAACCACGCAGCTGCAGGCAGCGCCATGCTGTGGCACCCCGAGCCTTGTGCGGGCTCTAGCCGCTGACTGCTTGGCAGGGCTGCAGCCACCTGCAGCAAGTTCATGTTGCCGTGCTGCTCATGCTGTAACCAATGCAGCCCCTGCGCAGGGGCCCCTGCGCATGCAGTCCGCACCAACCCTACTCGAAGCACATGGAGCAGAGGCTTGCAAGTAGTTACACAACCCACTGCAGCGCCACCACATGTACAACGCCCACCTTGAGCACCAGCCGTCCCTGGCTAGCTGCCAGTGCCACCTTGCAGCGCACCAGCCAGTCGCGCACTACGCTGCCCGGCAGACGAGCAGCATGGCTGCGTACGTACAGCAGGGGGAAGCCGTCGTTCTTCTCATGCATCCAAGGGTCCACGATGCTGAGCCTGCACAGGAGCAGCATGCACAAGAGCAGCAGGCAAGGCTCGACAGGCCAGTCATACACAGAATTACAAACGGCAATGGCTGCCGAGGGCAGGTGGCCCCTGAAGGGCCCACACATGACCGCTTCAATGCCTTGTGGTGGTGTGCAGGCGGGTGCTGTGACACTTGTTGCGAGCCAAGCGTGCCATGTTAACTGTCTGCGGGACATCAGTATGAGGTGCTGCAATGTTTCAGCCTGGGCGCCCTGAAAAGACGCCCATTGCCCTGTGTTCAGGCTTGCTGCCAGTGGAAGGCTGTTTAGGCACAAGACCGACGCACCTAAACATTTTCTCTAAGCTGTTGATGACGCTAAAGCACACCGCAGCATACAGCTGGTCGTGGTAGCTGGTCAGAATGTCCAGGTTCAGCACATCCTGGAAGCAGCAGCAGCAGCAGCAGCAGCAGCAGCAGCAGAAACAGCATCATCATCAGCAGCAAATCCAATGCCTCCAGTAGCCTGCAAAGCTGATTATGGCCCTGGTGCCTGAAGAAACCCTAGTTAACGCATGCACAGTTCCCCCGTGTGAGCCGCAACTACACGACAGCGCAGCTCAAATCCAACACAACCAACTGCTCAGCAGTGCTGAACGGCATGCTGTGATTATATCACATTGCCAGGTGCCAGGTGCTGAGCAATGGTAAAGTCTTCTCACCTTCCTCAGCTTCCCTCCCATGAAGATGCCGTATTCGATGCCGATGATGATGCAGCAAGGCATGGTGAACAGCAGCGCAGACAGCGCCACACGCGCCTCCTCGTAGCCCTTGAACATGACCTGGAACACCAGGCAGCACCAGCCGCCTGTCAAGTGTGTGGAGCTTTGGCTGTCACAAGGAATCCCCAGCAACGTGGCACGGCACAGGCAGGAATTGCTGGTGAAGGTCAGGCCTCCGCCGCAAGGTCAAGCAACTTGCAGACCTTCATGCTGGCAGCAGCAAGCCTGTAGCAGCTACGTGAAGCCAGCGTCCGCACCTGGGTCATGCCCTCCAGCATCCTGTTGCTGTGCACCACGGAAGCCACCATCTGGATGTCATAGAACAGCACGTCCAGGCAGCGCTGGAACAGCATGAGCACATCCTGCAGCAGACAAAACCCAGCAGCAACAACTTTGCGGCTGCATCCGTAACTGAATGCAACTGGGAACATGGGTGCATTGTCTCTGCTTTCACAGTGCCTGGCGACTACCCCATGAAGTGACGGCGATACATGAGTTCTGTAGCAGGCCACCGCACTCACTGCAAAATAGGTGTCACCAGCTTCTCGCATGTCCAGCTCCTTGAACATGGTGGCGGCCGTGCACAGGTGGCAGAAGCCGTAGAAGGCGATGACAAAGATGGGCGAGGCGTGGTGGCCGTTGTCCCACATGATCTGGTTGGGTGTAACACACAGGCATCGTGCAGCACGGCAGCAAACATGACTTCGTTTGATTGTGTATGGCTGAGGACTCCTGATGCTGTAGAATAACGCCTGGGACAGACAGCTGCTATGGGTTGTGTGCACAATTTGAATAGGAAGCTGCTGCTCAGCTTCTGCTAGGCTCGCCTGCTGTTTCAGAGTTCAGCTTGCATGGCCGCACTCAAGCATGGCAATGGGCAGAAGTGTTCCTAGGCTTTGCATAGCAGTGCTGCCGCAGGTCTCACCCAAATCACTCCCAAGTTGATGCCTATGGTGACAACGTGCAGAATCAGGCTGACTTGGCTGATCACCCACAGTCCCCACTCAACAGAAGATGGCAGCCGCCGGTCAAAATAGTCAACACACCACCTGCCGCAGCAACATCGGTGTCAGTGCATTGCACCCAAGCATGGCGCCTGCTGCTGCTTCGGCACAGCCCGTGTTGGAATACCTCCTGCCACATGGCGATCCTGCTCAAGCATTGCACGCCTTGCCAGAAGCTCAAGGCGGCTATTGCTCGGGGTGTTAAGTTGTTGCTGCTCTAGGCTGCTAGCATGTCAACCAGCTGTGCTGCAGAGTAGCCTGTGGTGGCATGGTGCCTGGCACGCAAGCCCTAGGAGGGCCAGGCCCCTGACATCAGCGGTGCTGCAGGAGGCCTCACCAGAAGGCTGCCCCCACTGGCCTGAACATCAGCTGCCACTTGTTGACCAGCCACGACAGCAGCAGCACAAAGCTCCATGGGAAGATGATCAGCACATTGATGAGCACCTGCAGGGCAACATGCCGTTCGGCTTGATGTGTCACGCCAAGGTAGCAACAGCTGCTGTGACAGCACTCGTTTTAGCGGCATGCACGCCGGCGCCACCAGCTGTTTCAGCACCCGTCGCACATATGCACTTGTTGCATCTGAATATAGGCAGTCACCTACCTCAACTGCACTGCATGCCATAACGCAGCGGTCACCTTCACAACACCTGACAGTATGTCCTGCAAGCTGCTGCTGCAACTGCGGCAACGACGGGTTGCCTGCTTCGGCACCTGACACACTGCTGGAATGGCAACAAGCTTCCAAGGCTGTCCTGCAAGTTGCCCTGCAATGCTTGCGATTGCTGCTGTCGCTGCAGCTGCTGTTGCTGCCCAGCGCACCTTCCATGCAAAGCCGTACACCTGCTCAGTGTTTTGTTCATAGCGCGAGGACACTTGGCTGTTGTTCATGGGCGTTGGCAGCCGCTGCTGAGATGGCTGCCTTGCAGGAAGCGGGGCTGTTTGCTGGAATGCTGTTTTAACTCTGGCCTTTGAGAATGGCGGGGTGTCCAGGTCAGCATCGCTCGCAATCTGCACCTCAGACTCATCTGGGTCCTCTTCATCACCCTGTGATTCAGGTTTTGGTTATGTGCATGAGTAGTTGGATGCTGAGATGTGTGAGATATTGCCAGCCTGTGCTGTGGACATTGCACTTTGATATCCAGTGCAGTACAGCATGACACCGGATGGTATGGTGCGTTGTTCACTGCAAAAGCTGGCGTGCTTGCAAAGAGTACGATGGTTGGTGCAGCTGCAGCAAGCATGTCATTTGACACAGGCAGTATGTCCGCACATGCTTTGATGGCCGGTTCTGGTGAAGCAGGCTAGCTGCATACCAGCTGCAGGCGAGAGGATTGCCTGTAGCCCTTAATGGCCTTCAGCATTGTGAAAACTCTAAATTGAACCTGTCACGGTCAGCGCTACGACTGCACGTGGCACATGTCAACTGAATTGCTGGCGTCAACTTGAAGTGCACTGCTGTAGTACATCTGCTATCCCGACAAGCAGCTATGAGGCTGGGTGCGCCTGTGAATTCTGTCTATGAATCTTAGACGAACACAATATAGCGTGCTGGATTGGCTGTGTGTGCACTGACTGGTCGCACTTCTGCTATCGATGTCGTGGCTCGCGATTTGTGGCCAGCGATAGAATCTTATTGGTTCTATGTGCAATATCTATTATCAATTGTTTTTGTGTTGTGTAGGGCCCCAGGCTCCGTTGGGGTTCTTAGCGAGTGTCAAGGGCTTGCTGTCAGGTGCATAGCTGTTCAAGAAGCCATCATCTATGCTAACAGCCATTTCCAAGGTTGCAACGCTTATGCAACAGCAATGGACGCAGCTGTGCAGGAGGTGTGTGTGCTGTACTGCACGGTTGTCAGTTGGCCCCTGCTCGCAATGCATGCAGCCTCGTTTTGATCTGTGCCTACGCATCTGTGAAGTTGGTGCTGGACCGGCGGGCCTGATGATGCAGTAGCGGTTCCATGTCGTGCAGCCTATGATGTGCTGCTCCTGAAGCAGCTACCCTTGCTGTCTCCTTGCTCAAGTGCAGGCCAAAGATCAGGCGGAGCTCAACGAGCTGCTCATATGGGCGTCTACTCGTGGTTTGCTTGCCGATGTAAGCGAGCAACCGCTTCACCTGACATAGTATCACCTGCAGGTTTTCTGCAACCCGCAGCAGCACGTGTCGGTGCATGCCTGCAGTTCACAGCACATAATGCTCTGCGCATCTGCACTGATGGTGCAGCGTGCAGGCTTTTGTCCTTCAGCAGTACCTCGCTCCGCCCTGGCCAGCAAGACGCTCCTCTGCCACCCAACTGCTTTCTGCTCAGGCCCCGCCCTTGCTGCTCCTTCCTGCAAACACCCAACAGGCAGTAGAGCTCATTGCGCGCGGGGCAGAGCCCCAGGTGCGGGACAAGCAGGGCTTCACGCCTGCACATTATGCAGCAGCACATGGGCACCTGGACCTTCTGCAGTTCCTGGCAACAAAGGGTGCTGACATGGAGGCAGAGGACCCCCAGGCACGCATGCCCCTACACCACGCAGGTCAGCGCAGCTTTGTCTCCTTTGCAATGACCACATGGGTGTCAACAAATGACGTTTTGTGTTCATGCTGACTGTTGTGCCGGCTGTGGTTGCCTTGTAGGATGTTGCAAGTCCTTTGCAGCAGTCCTGCCCTGCACTCCCCTTCCCTACCCCTTAGGCAAACAACGTCGCAGCAGAACAGACGATCCCAGCTCGTGCTGCCCTGCGCCGCCTTGGCACCTCACCCTCCTGCAGTCCTGTCCGGCGCGTTGAGGTGCTGCGCTTCCTCATACAGCGGTCAACATGGCTGGATGCTGCAGACGGCGCGGATGACACGGCTCTCCACCTGGCTGCAAGGTGAGGCCACGTGTGCGTGCTGCACGAACGCTGCTCATGTACTGTGACGTGCCCAGCCTGCTCACAGTTGTGGGTTGCCACAGAGCATTATGCGACAGTACAGCTGCAAGACCTCCTTGCTATGCTGGCCATGCCGTGCCAGCGTGCGCAACGCAAAGGCGCTTCAAATGCATCACAGCCCTGCCACCAGCCACAGCAATTGGCTTGCTTCACTTGTGCAGCACAGGCTGAGCTGTAGGCTCTTCAACTGTAGTGCACTACCAGCCGACACTTGGTGTGTAAAAACAAGCCGTCTGTTGCTGCCGCTGCTGTTGCTGCTGTGTGCAGGCGTGGCTGGGTGCCAGGGCTCAAGCTGCTGCTAGCCGGCGCTGCATCCCCCAGCATTCCCAACAAGCGTGGTCTTGCTGCACTTGGGGAGGCAGTGGCTGGTGGGCACGCTGAGGCAGCTGAGCTGCTCCTGCAAGCTGGCGCCGATGTTGGGTGCAGAGCAGCAGGGTGGTTCTGCAAGTGCACGAGTTACAAGTGCGCAGGTGTGCTGCACGTACGTGCAGCTTGCACAGGGCAACAGCCCTGGTGTTCCTGTGAGCTGCAGCAGCTGGCGTGGGCTGCAGAGCAGCAATATATGCAACACTTGGGGCATATGTCTGCTCCTTTGTTATGCAGGTGACAAGGCAGCAGCAGCAGCAGCAGCAGCAGCAATGACGTCAGCTTGTTGCCTGAAACATATACTTCATGCACAGGACCCTGCCCCTTGTTGCTGGTGCATTCTCGAATGCAGGTACACCCTGCTGCATATTGCGGCCGGCATGGGCCACAAAGACATCCTGCAACTGCTTCTGCAGCAGCCCAACAGCAGGGGAGTTGTCAATGATGCTCTCAACAGCGATTCAGCCACACCCCTGCATGCAGCTGCAATGGCAGGGTCAGATGCTTGCGTGCAGCTGCTGCTGCAGCATGGGGCAGATGCTAGTCTGGCAGGTGCTGGGGGGCTGCTGCCCTGGGAAGTTGTAGCGGGAGACGCAGATGGCGCTCAACAGCAGCTGGTGCAGCAGCTGCAGGGTGCTGCTGGCAGCAGCAGCACCAGCACGAAGAAGGCCAGCAGCATGTATGCAGGGCCCGCCACCACCAGCCGCAGCAAGGATGCAGCTGCATCAGCACATGCACCTGCAAACTCCTCAGCAGCTGCAGGGCACGCAGTCAGCAGCCCGACTGCTGCGTACACCGTGCAGTTCTCTGGCTTGAATGCAGCCGAGCAGGGCCGGAAGGTTGACACTTTTGCTCGCATGTCGGAGCAGGAGCTTGGGCAGCTGGACTTCCTGTCTGCAGAGGCAAAGCAGGCCATTAGCCAGGTGAGTACATGTGTCTCTCCCTGCTGCGTGTGTGGCTGAACGGTGTGGGATTTGGTGTGAGGAGAAAATGTGGTGCAGAAGCTCAGCCACATGTTGATGCCATAGTCTGTTGCGGCGGAAGCAGGGCGCAGTGGGGGCACACCATGGCCTGGGCAAGTCGCACAGGTCGTGTTTTTCACCTGCTGCGGCTTGTTTGGTAAGATGTGCAAGGCGCAGCCGGAAATATTGGGCAGCTGGGGCTCCTGTCTACAGCGGCAAAGCAGGCGTAGCCAGCTTGTGACTGCTTTTTCCTGTGCTGTGTGGTGTCAGGTATGTGCAGAGTCGGCAAGTTTGTAAGGTCAGGCACCTGTCATCGGCATGGCAACAGGCAGCGGGAACCTGGGGCAGGTGTTGTCACACATATCCTGCACTGCTGGGCTTGCCTGCTGCGCTGTTGGTGCGGGACGTGCATGACGGAGCGGCAGCTGTGTTGGTGGACTTCCTGGCGCCCAGAGACAGAGGCAAGCAGGCCATACACCCGCGCTCCGTCCGGCAATCATTGCTGCTGTTTGAGAGAACTGTAGACCTGGCCCGCGCGTACGCGCAGTGACAAACCGCTCAACAAGATGCATACCCCATTCTGGGATAGCAGCAGGCTCGACGGCACATGCACAAAAGCGCCTTCATGGCTGCTGCGCAGGTGCGCCGCGCGCAGCAGCTCCTGGCCTGCTACCGCGCGGTGGCGGCGCTGCGCAGCGACGAGACGTTCCAAGAGGACGCGTCCGAGCCTGCCGTGCAGGCAGCGCTGCACGAGATGGCGCTGGCCAACAGCTTCGAGAAGTAGGTGCAGGGCTGCGACTTTGCCAAATGCTTGAGGTGCTAAGAGTGCCACATGCGCCAAATGCCTCTGGTGCTGGTGCCGATGCTTGACCAGGTGTGGCTGCACCGCAGGAGTTACTGAGAGGGTGGTCAGTTAAAGATGTGGCGGTGTGCCAGGCTGCGCACCAGTTCAGCTGTGTTGGATTCCGAGTGCTTGCTCATCGCCATGCTAGGAGCTTTTGCACTAGGCAACGCTGCCTGATGTTGCACCAGTGCTGCTGCTGCCGCTGCTGCTGCTGCCGCCGCAGGTACAAGGGCGATGCTCACATCATGGCAGTAGCAGCCAAGCTGAAAAAGTTTCACACAGTGATGCAGGAGTGCGGCATGCGCCTGGGCTTGCAGGACGTGCTGGTCAAACCTGGTCAAACTTTGCCGCAGCTGATGGAGCAAGATGCAGAGCAGGTCAGAGGTTTGACTGCTGCCGCTGGCGCGGCGCGCAGCGCCGCTGTGGCGGTAATAGGAGGGCCACCTGCTGCTGCTGCTGCTGCTGCTGGTCAAGTTGCCAAGACAGCTCCTGATGCTGCTGGTGTGGCGGCAGCCAGCCAGAAGGCTGCAGCACTGTCTGCAGAGATCCAACCTGAAGCAACAGCTGATGCTGCAGGTGCGTGGCTGCTTCTACAGGGCAGAGCAAGCCGTGTTTGACTGTTTGACTGTCTGGAATTGTCATACCAAGCCATGTTTGACTGCTCGTGCTTGGCACAAGCCATGGCCGATGTTTTATCGTGCCGCAGCAAGCCGGGGTTGGCGGTTTGTGCTCGGCACAGCACTCAGGGCACCGCCGTGTGTCCTATGAGGTCATGCAGCTGCCACCCCTCTGCTGCTGGTGGTTGCAAAATAGTGCCATCGACAGCGTACATTTCGAGCTCAAATCATACCTGCTTTGGCCTCTGCTGCTGTTGCTGCTGTTGCTGTTGTTGTTGCCGCTGCAGTTGCCTCACCAGGCGCCGAGCTGGACCTTGACCTGCAGCTGCAGCAGGCGCAGGCTGCTGCAGCCGCAGAAGCTGCTGCCGCCGTGCGCACCGGCAACCGCAAGCCGCTTGAGGACATGGCTTTGCAGAGCGCATGAAGTATGAAGTGATCAACAGCTTCAAGCAGGTGCGGGTGTGCTGTGTGAGTACATTTGGTCACATGATAATCCCTCACCAAATGCCGCAGTTCATCTTGTTGTATGATGGTATTTCTACTGCGGGCCATGCCTCGCCAATCTTGTTCTGCAGGCTGTGCATACACACGGCTGGCGCTGCAAGCAACACCACTGGATTTACAGATGGCTGTCGTCCTGATTCCTCATTCATTCTTTATTGATGTCCCTGGCCTGGTACTTGGGCCCGCAGTAAATCAGTGCAAGGCACATTTTGCTGCTCTCTTTTCATCCCGTGTCTATTTTCTAGCTTTTGTACGGTGTACCTCCTGCTGGACTTGATCACACCGCTGTAACAAAATTGGCCCATGGCTGCAAAAGCCGCACAGTTTACCCTGTGCTGCATTAAGATATGTTATGTTTCTGACCTGGTGTGTCGGCTGGTGTGCCTCTGATTCAATGCTGCAGGCTGTCAAGATCATGTGCATGGTGTTTGTGATGTGGGGTGTCATGTGGTGCTTTGGGCTGACGCCCTACCAGCAGGATCCACACATGCTGGAGCAGCGCATGCAGCAGATGATGCAGGCCAAGCAGCAGCAGCAGCAGCAGCAAGAGCAGGGCATGACAACAGGCGGTCGCCAGATGGAGCTGTAGCAGCTGTGCTGCTGTGCTGTACGTCAGGGGTTTGCTGGCAGCGTGTCCAAGGTCAGGTGCACAGTGCCTTGGGACGGTATGTGGCGCGGCGTGCTGCCCTTCTGGTGCTACCTAGCAGGGCCTGCAGCTGCCAGGAGCATCGCATGGAGCAATGTAAGAGGGCAAGCAGGTACAGCAGCAGCAAACCACGGCACAAGGGTGGCAAAAGGGCTGCTGGTTGAAGTAGAAGTGCAGCCGCTGCAAGCAGCAGCTGCTTGCACGACGGCAGCGCTCCTCTGCCACAGGGTGCTGGCAACATGTGAATGTGTTATTTGCAGTGGCATCTGCGCGAGTTTAGACATGTTTGTAACACGGGCATGGGCAGTTTTGAAGGGACAGTGCAAGCAGCCTCTCATACAGTTGTGTGAAAATGCGCAGCAGCAGCACTGCTGGCGGCAGCAGCAGCAGCAGCAAGGATCCTGGGCCAGTCTTGTGCTTAGGAGCCTTGTCCTGCAGCGGTGGTTTACTCTGTGGCATCTTGAACGGCAAAATTGTAACATTCTGTCTGCAGCATCTGTTCTACGAGATTGCTTTCTACACGCAGGGGCATACAAGTTGCACAGTGTGCGACGTCGGAGCACATGTGTTGCACGGTATGCCAAGTGGGAAGGTGTCCAGGAAGGGGTTTCGGCAGCTTTGATGACTGCTTTGGCTTGCTTTGATTAAGCACTTTCTGCCCAGTGTGCCTGTCATTAGCTTCACAAACGGTGTAGCTCCCTATGTAACTCTTCAGGTTGATATGACGCTCAGCCAATTTGTGTGGTGTGCATGCGTTGCTGCTTTGATAAACCAAATCCAAATACCAAAGTAGGGCTAAATTGTTGGTCACAAACTACGGGCCATGGCGGTGCACTGCCAAGAGTTTCAACTCTTTTTTACCTGGGATCAACTGCAACACCATGACAAAGGCAGGCCCAACTCAGGCCAGTCTCGACATTCAAGACGGCAAAACACAATCTCTTCCTGACCTGTAGTTCCCTCAAACCTGTGCAATCAAGTAAAAGGATCCGACTGCGCAGTCCACATGCACATCCATGCCCATCCATTCAGAAGTCACTTGTACAACGTCCTCCAAAGACGGCAGAACTGCGGAAGCTGGTCAGCAGTAGTAGTGGAAACAAGGGTGTGCCAGCTTCACATTTGAAGCGCTGGTGCTCGTTTCTTATTCAGATGTAACCAAAAGCTGACGTAACAAGCGTCACGGGCGGCAGAATGATGTTCAGGGGTTTAGTCCTGCAACGTGAGTTGCAGTGGCTCGCCAAGCCAGTTCAGTCTTGCGTCCAATCAGCGCTTCCATTATGAGTCTGCCTACCGAATGAAGATGTGACTACCAACGCAAAGCACACACTGACCACAGCAATGCAAGCAAAACACAACGGCATAGTGACGAACTGCACGGTGCAGGGCAGCAGCAGCACACACTGCCACTCCAGGCGTGATACACATCTGATACATTCAACTGCACACAACAAGAGCAAAACTGCACACGCATCCTGAGACACAACAAATTTTGGCACACTCTGCCAACAAAGCACGGCTTTGCAGCACCAAAAGCAACCCTTTGCATACCCACAACCCCATCTTTTCATGACCACCAAACCGTACAGCATGTACCATGCCAAAACAGCACGTGCATACAACTACACACCACCAACATGACGAAACATGTGGCGGGAATACAACCAAGCACAGAAGGCAGCCCACGCAAGGTTCCTCTGCAGCCTGTGCCAGGTAATCTCTCTCTGGCCATGTCCAGCCAGCAACAGCCCGGCAGCATTGGAGATTCAGCTGCCAGCTTACCACCAGGCAGCTTGTCCCACCTTACATCGGGCTGGGCCACGCCTTCCGAACCAAACTGGTCTTGGCAGCCACAGCTGAGCAAGCCTGCTGCAGTTGGCTGCTGGTTCTTGCACCGCCATGGCATGCAATGGGCTCTGAGGAGAGCAGCAACAGCTGCAGCCCCGTCGTCCCTGTTGTGCATCAACAGCAGTGTGTTGCTCGTACAGCCACAAAACAACAAGTGCATGAGGACAAGCAACCAGCGCGCTGAACTTCAAAGATGCAGTGTTCAACTGCAAACAACAGCCTAGCAGGACTGCAGCGCCGAGCACAACGTGTGCTCTAGTAAGTGCGAGCACAGTCCTCCTCATATCGTCTTGCTGTCTGCAAAGCCGTGGCACGGCCGCTGGAGCCCCTGGACTACAGGCGCAGCCCCTACAGCAGGCTCAAGATGACAAGTAACACTGGCCAGCAGCAAGCAACTTTATCTTCCAAAGCATGGACGCGCCACAGCACAGACCACCACATGCAGTGCCACAGTAAGGCCTACGGCAGCTGTGCTCAGCTGGCCAACCACCCACCACCTTCAAACCACCTTCAAACCACCCCGACAGGCACACTCCAGCCACATGCAGCATCGTAACATCAGCTGGACGCAATCCAAAGGTGACCATAGAATTCATGAGTGTGCAGTTGTTGTATAACACATGCTTTCTGTGACAACAGCCACAGCACAGCTGGCAGTTACTGACAACCCGGCCTGCCCCTTGAGACACAACAACTCAACAGCATCATCGTGTTCTGGGCTTGACAGTGAAACAAGCGGGCACGCCACGACCAAACACAGCCACATTCCTTGCTGCATGATGCAGTACCATGCCATACACCATAGCCATACGATGCTTACAAGACAGTATGAGTCAGCCTGGAGATACCTGACAACCTCTACGAGTAGCCAGGACAAGCAGATTGGCCAAGCATCAACACAGCCACATGCTGCTTGTGCCCACACAATGCAAGAAGAATTCTTGCATGCATGACAAGCAACAAGGGCTGCGTTCTTGTTCTCCTGGCATGCACCGCACTGCATAGCATGCACTCTCAACATACCGACATGCACGCAACAAGTATGATGTGTGGGCATCACTCTGCGGCCCAAAAGGCGATGCCTGATACCTAGATTAACAGCAGTAATTGTAGGAACAGTATGACAAATGGAGGTAAAGATCCTGAACAGTGCTCGTAACTCGTGCCGGGCTACCATGCGGATGGACCCCTGCAAAACAACTTCTTGGCAAGCATGGCAAGCCGCGTGCTGTATCAAGCGCAGCTTGCAGTCCTGGGCATGCAGCCATTTGAACATACAAGAGGATTAAAAACCGCAGCCATCTGTACTATCCAAGACTCAGCCTGGGAGCAGAACATTTCTACAGACAACAACACTCTGTTTGCACAGCAGTGCATCCATGCATCACAGCAGGAATGATACTATTAAAAAACACAGAAGCACATGTGCCTTCCTTCCTTCCCGTCGTGTCTTCAAACACCATGCAGCCTTGAGCAGTCCCAGTGTGGAGGCATACTGATCATGCAAAGAATCCAAACAGGCGGCTCTACTCATGCAGCTGCCTTGATGCCAACGCTGTCAGTCAGCCACCCCCGCCATCAACAGGCACGATTGGTAATACTGTGAAATGCGGTGCTGGCGCAACAGGAGATGGCAATGGAGGGGTGCCGTTGAAACCAGGGTGACGGGCAACGCGTGACACTGCACACCCAGCTGCGATGCATGCACACAGGACAACACCACTTTGTATGTTCACCAACACTGCAAACATTTCGAGTAACAATGCCAGAAAACACACATACTACATGCAACGGCCTCCCCAAAAACCCAGCGAGATGACAGCGAGCAACACAAAGTCTGCTACTACCCCTGTGCTTGTGCCCCAACCATAACTTGTGCCAATGTCGCGCTGCCGCGAGTCTGCCGGATGCATGCATGCTGGCAATAGCCTGCACATGATTGCTGCCTGAGACAGACCACAGCATGCATGGCGCAGGCCATGCACGCCACAGCACAACATAACCCCCCCCCCCGCCCCTATCCAGCCTCCTCTAGTCTGCCGTTTGTGCTGCGTCAACTGTGGCCAGGTTGGCACGACTGCTAGCATGCAAACTCAGAACTGCCCAAGCCTAGCTTGCCTGGCTGCACATACAAACAACGGAGGCCTAAGCCAGACTGAGAGTCTGAGGTCCAGGGTCAAAATCCATTGCAACATGGGCGAAAGTTGGCGAAGCCTACTCTGCATGCCTGCCTGTTGGTGCGACAAAGTGGCCTAACTAACCAGTATACCTTCCTTACAACTCGTCGTAACATAGCCTGTGGCTCGCTGAGCTTCTCAAGCAACACAAGTGCTACAAGCTCATCCCCCTGGTGTGCACTTGCACTCACAAAGCATGTGCTGCCTGACCATGACACCAAGCCCATGCTGCCCTGCCGACCTGCCACACACTGCTCCTGCGAGTGTTGAACAAGTGAAACAGCATTCATTGCTTGGTGCAAGCAACAAGCGTCTGCCAGGATACAGCGCAAAGCAAACAACAATCTACTGCCTGGTGTCAGTGCTCTGATGTACTGCCTAGTACTGCTCAAGTAGCCCACCATGTACTGCCTGGTGTGAATAAGCCATAAACGATTTCATACCTGAACATCAGACCACTACACAGTTTAACGACTGCCTGCTGACCACCTGCCACATCCACATACAAAAATTTGAACAACATCTGCACAAGCAAGCGCTTTGGTGTGTTTCAATCATGAACTTTGTGGTGGCTTGGGAAACGGATGACCCCAAACACCACCACCCGCCCAGCCCAGACACTGTCTGAGCAGCATGCTGACCTGTTGAACAACAAGCTAGTCTAGCGCAGGACATGCAAACTGAGCAAAATGCAAACAAAAATAGGTAAAGAGCCTGCAGCAGTAGGCAGAATAATGCGGCTGACTGAGACTGAGGAACGTCCTTGCACAGTCCACCAGCATTGTCATATGCCAGGCAGCACAGAGGCAGGATATGGGGCGCGCTGCCTGCATTACACCTTGGCACTCAGTCTGCATGCACAATGCATCCCAGCTGTCGGCAGTGTGTGCACACACTAAGCCGCCTGAAGCTACCGCAATGCTGCAGCAGCTGCCTGCATGTACAGGCATGCAGGCTAGCCAACACCACCAACTTCTTCGAAGCCTGACGCACTGGCCTACCCCTGGCACTAGCCATACATTCAGCAGACTCTCGCAGGCTGCTTGCCCATAGCGTGGAATGCCCTCCTGCACCAAGACTGCGTGCACACTGGACACAACACAACAGCTGTTTTGAGGCAGCACCGGCATATTGCACTAGACCAACTCCTATGCCGCTTGTAACTGCGGCTGATCGCTCCTGCCATGTGCTGGAATCTGCCACAAACACCAGTAGAGCAAAGTTCAGTTTTTACTAACGCGCTGATTGCACGCAGATATAACGCCTGTCTGATGTGTGCCTATCCTTGCAAACCCGCCAAACGCTCACCTACCTACAGCGCAAAAGTGGAGCCCACTGCACCCAACCAAACCTCCCAGCAAAAGTGCACAGCACAGGCACGAATCTAAGCTGCTGCCAAGCTAGCTGAAAACTGACAACCTTTTCCTATTGCTACCACCCATACATGCAGCAGCACACCAGAGGACCCCCAAACTCCACACATACACACAAGCAGTCGCATCTCTTCAGCAGTGCAATCATGTGTGCGGCGCTCAGTGTTGCTTTTTTTGCATTCACACATGCATCCCACAGAGCGCACCGCCACAAGCGCGCAGTTGCACAACAACGGCAGCAGCAAGGCAGCTTGCCATAACTGATATTTCATTCCTCTACCAGGTGTGACCTCTGCCAGGTGTGATCAATATTTTGCCATTAACCGTCCTTCCCATTGCGTGATGCTCAATACCTACTGCAAGCACGCTGATTGCAAGCAGCGCTACACACTCACCCCAGACAAAAAAAGCCATTACACTGCCCGAGGACTCTGAAAGTGACTCAAAACAGCCATGCCAATGTAAGGTTGCCTGGCGCGCGCCCATTGTCAACCGGGCCGCGGAAAGAAAAGCAGGGTCGACGTTTTGTATGCTCTCCCTTTTGCATGCTCTCCCAACCAGCCAAAGCAGGTGCTCCTGGCTGTTTGATTATTGAGCACGGAAGGCTGCTGGACCACAAGCAGTATAGCGGAGGGCATCGAGTAAACTTCTCGCACTGACCAGCGCCTGGTGTACCACACGCAACAGGACGTGCCTGCTGCCTGCACAAAACAGCATGCATGCCACTGCAACAAGCCAACCATTATGCACACGCAATATGCGCACGCCGCATGCCGTGTGACACAGCAAATGACAGTAACAGCCTGAAAGCGACGCAGGCTAGCTGGTGCCGCCGCCCCCAAATGCAGTATGGCGATTCAGCACACCCGCTACTAAAAAACGAGCATACAATGCTGGCCTGGTGCAGGTGAGACACAGCGACCTGTACTAAGGCTAGGGAAACAATGTGCAGCCAGCATGACAAGAAGCATGCAATCACCGCCAACAAAGCAAGCGGGCTACGATTTGTGCCCAGTTGAAACGCCTGTTGTGTATCAAGCAGCAGCATCGGCAGCATCCATGCTGCACATCACAGCCACACTCAAACAGCAGATCAGCGCTTCTGGCAACTATGCTGAGTGCAACAGCACAGAATGGAAGGCACCGAGTAAACTGCTCGCACTGACCAGCACCTGGCGTACTACAAACAACAGGACGTGCCTGCTGCCTGCACAAACACAGCATGCATGCCGCTGCAACCAGCCAACCATAATGCACACGCAATATGCGCACGCCGCATGCCGTGTGACACAGCAAGTGACAGTACAACAGCCTGAAAGCGAAGCAAGCCAGCTGATGCCGTTGCCCCCAAAATGCAGTATGGCGATACAGCACACCCGCTACTCAAAGCCGAGTATACAATGCTGGCCTGGTGCAGGTGACACACAGCGACCTGTACTAAGGGTTGAGAAACAATGTGCAGTCAGCATTGCAACCACCTTTAGCAAAGCAAGCAGGCTACGATGAGTGCCCTGTTGAAACGCCTGCTGTGTATTAAGCAGCATCATTGCCAGCATCGTAGCCGCACACCACAGCCACACTCAGTCAGCAGATCAGTGCTTCGGGCAACCATGCTGATTGCAACAGCAAAAAAAAGCTGCACACATTTGTCACAACCAGAACCCGCTCGCTCGCCGCAAGTGCCTGGGTTGTTTGCTGGCGAGCTGACATGCCATGCCACACGACCCACTGCTCGCAGCAGAGCCTGCTGCACAATGTCAGTGAAACAGCGTCGACAGCAGCAGCTGAACCAGGCTGATCAAGCCATTCATGCCACGACTCAAGGGCGCAGACTCAAGAGCAGGTGCCTGCACTACTAACGAGGGCTCTGCGTGCGTCATCACCATGCACCACAGGCCGCCACAGCATGAACATTGCTGAGTCGTGCAAGAATTAGGTTGTGCAATCGTTGAGTCGTACAACTGACCGGTGCTAGACAGGTTCAGCACGCATCCACCCCGGCCTACCCCGGCAACACGCGTATGGATAAACCCAGTAATTGATGGCCCAGAAGTGTTCTGGTGGGCCTGCCGCGTCAGCACTGCAAGCCGCACAGCCCCTGCATGCCAACCACGGGTTTGGGCAGCGCAAGAGTAGTGCAGTTGGGCATCGCAGAAGGACAGCGCGTGACACAAGGGCGTGAGCAAGAACGCCACCAACACATGCACGTAAGCAGAACCCACAAGCCGATTCAGTTAACAGATATACCTAGGCAAAAAAGAATCATATCCACCTGACCGCCCTCCACAGGAGCTGCCATGCAATAGACCTCGCTCAAAGGCGGCAAGCCCATTTCATACAGCACCACAGAAACCCACAACCATCCACACAGTTAGCCAGCCACCATGGAGCCAGGACAGACAGCAAGGGTTTAATGATCCATCACGCCCCTTTCCGCCTGTACACTGGCTTGCAGCCTGCCCTGCCATGGGCTGAACAGCCAAGAGTGCAAACACAGGCACAACAGCTGCGGCGTTCATGACGACTAGCGAGGAGAGCGAGCACACCACTGGCACCACCTCCCCTGCCGCACTGCAGCAGCACAGATCCATGCCAGACAGCAGCAGACATGAGCCTGAGCTGGGACACTGTGCTGCTGTCCATCTGTGTGTGCAAGCACCCCAAGGTGCAGATGACAACTATGCAGCAGCTGTACCATAGGAAGCTCCTAACAGCCTACTGACTCGCACTTTCCATACATCCACCACACGTCCACCACCTTAAAAGCGCAGAGCTGCACAACAACAGCCTGCCACTGACGCACTGCAGTTCATGGACACACTGCCTATCAATTAAGTCTGCGTACCAAGCACGCAATAGCAAGATGCCAGATATGCACAAGTCGACATCAAGCCCCAAGCCGCCATAAGGAACAGGGCAGTCACGTTGACACATGCATGCTGACCTGACCTGCTGCAAACAGCCACACAATGCTGCAGGGGAGGGCCCTTGCACGGAGGCAGCTAACAACAGCAGCCTGCAGGCAAGACGGGGAGATAGCGTGCAGCAGCAGGCCCCAAACCACGACCTTTGCAACATCTCAATTCCAAAATGGGGATTCGGCGAAGGGTTCCACATGCCAGCAAACACTTCCAAGCCTAAGCAGTCAAAAAAACAACCCTACCGCGCCTGCTGCAAGTTGCAACACTTCTGGCACGGCAAGGCATGAGCAGTTAGTAAGCACACCAAGCTGCTGAGCAGCGCAAAGAACCCAAGCCACATCTACGGCATGCTCTGCACGCCCCAGGCCACCACCTGGCACCGCCATCAGCGCAGCCAACTGCAAGCTTGCTCACCACAGTACCTTTCTTGGCACTTCCCTCGGCGCACCTCCTGCCCGATTGCCACTCCGGCACAGGACAAATCGTTGCTGCCAGACACAGCGCGGTTGCAAGACATGTGCCAGTGTTACTATTGCCTTTCCCTCCACACAACTCACAGATCATGCAGGGCGCACACACGCCAGGCACAGCATCCCATGCACCACACCACTGCGGTGTGCACAAGGTGACAGCGCTGCCCTGACACAAGTCATGCCAGCGGCATGTTGCTACCGCAGCCAACATCGGCACCGCATGGGGCTGCACAACAGCACCTTGCAGGACAGCGTGCCACCTCGACCCCTGCATGGCGCAACAAGCACCTTGACACGCACAACAGAGCCGACACGATCAAACCCAGCAACTGAATCCAGCCCCCACTTTCCATAGCACTCCCTAAGTGCCTGTCCTAACCCCATCTATGAGCGAACACCACCTCGACATGCCCCGTCCCCACCACATCCCTACCACGGCTACCATGCACCGCCTTGCCCACGATACACCACCCAAGCGCCTTCGTGATCCTTTCCTGCAAGCCCCCAACGGCTTCGCAAACCTCCAGCCGCCTGCCTGCCTCCTCAGAACGTCTTGGGTAGTGGTCGCTGTGCGTGCCGTAGTCCCAGTGGCCCATGCACTCCGCCCACAGCGCCTCGTCGTCACCAGCCAGCTCGTCCTCGGCAAAGAACGGGCCCAGGCGCCAGTCCAGCGCCTCCAGGCAGCGCGCCTCCACGTTGGCTGCCTGCTGCATCGTCACGACGGCGCCGTTGTGGCTGAGGTTGGTGAGCATGAAGCGCAGCAGCCCCAGCGCGTGCACCTGGTCGGCCACCTTGAGCGCTATGAAGAGGCAGGTGAACTGCACGGAGCGCAGGGTGGCCAGCGTGGCGACTGCCTCTGGGCCAGACAGGCGCAGCGGCACCTCGGCGGGCTGAGGTGGGTTGGTGGGTATGAGGCAGCAGTTGGAATGTGACAGCAGCAGCAGCAGCAGCAGAGGAGGCGCAAGCAAGAGTAAGCAAGCGACCTGTACTTGACCAAACCCAGGCAATCCCAAACTAGGCTGCAACACGCCCATTCATGCTGGTAGTTCTGTACGTAGGCATGAATTGCTCTGCTGTGCGAGATTAGCCGCATGCCGGCTGCTTGCAGGAATGCTGCATGCTGCTGCTTGCAGGAAATCTGGCTGCTGAGTGCTTGCAGGACAGACACATGCTGGCAGCATGCAAGACCGCTGCATGCAATGCAGTAATCTATGCCTACTTGCAAAATATTGAATACTGGCAGTCCACACACCAGTCGAACCATCGATCTGATATAACTCAGTCCCAAGGGATGCCACCATTCAGGCGTGTACAGTCGCAGGCAGATAGGTAGCGGGCTCTCTAAAACTACATGAAGAGCAGTTACTGCTGGCAGCACCTCGAAGCATGAACTCGCCACACCCACTCCAAAACACTTCACACACCGCACGAGGACCCTTGCCAGCTCAGACAAGTATGCGACATACTCCTCAAGCCGGCACGTGAGAAAGAAGTTGGGTGCCAAACAAAGCTGGCTGATCAAACACCCACATCCCACCGGATCTATACACCAAGAACAGCCCTCACCAGTTCGGCAGGTAGGCAGCATAGTCCTCGAAGCCAGGGCAGGCCAGCACAGCCTCTGCCAGCTGCGGCAGGCGCGCCAGCATGCGTTGCAGGTAGCTGCTGCCCAGGCAGATGGCAAAGGCGGGGAACTGCCAGGCAGTGCCGGCCTTGAAGAGGAAGGAGTCCGGGGCGACAGGCATGTACTTGACGTCGTCTGCACAGCAAAGGGGGGTGGGTTGATGGTGCAGTTGCAGGAGACGACAGAGTCGGAAATTAGCAGCGTACAACACCGGGTGGGCACACGCAGCGCACGAACACAAACTCTATTGCACATGTGAGTTTATGCACATATAACACAGCCCTGCCTCATCCGCACAAACAAACAACGCACAAGTTGGAAGAATGCTTATGGCAGTGTCACAGCAACAAATGCAGCAAATCATCCTGCAACACACACACCTGGGATGGCCATCTTGCCCATGAGCAAGTTGGACTGGTTCAGCGCCATCTGGCTGTTGGCGGCCCTGCTGGTGTACAGGGAGACCTCCGTGATCAGCATCCTGCTGCGCACACTGGCAGCGCCAGCAGCAGCAGCAGCAGCACGCGGGCTGGCAGTCAGCGCGGCCTGCCCCTTGCGCAGGGACGCCACACGCCCCAGCACCTGCAGCGCCACAACTTGGCGCTGCCCCACTGCCTGCTGCATCGCCAGCGCTGCTGCTTGCGCAGCAGCTAGTGCTGTGGCACCCACACCCTCAGGCTGGCCTGCCATCAGGGTGTCAGGGTTTGGCTTGAGGCCTAAACCCCTGCCAGTCTGATCACCAGGCCTGCCTGCAGGACCGGCATCTGCCTGGTCAGCGCAATCTTCATCCATGTCGCATGATGGGCAGTCCTCATCTGGCTTTGTTGACCCCGACTCCTCAATAAGGCTTGCTAGCTGCTCATCCACCTCTGCTTGGGGCGTATCAACAGAGTCGTAGCGGCTGCCACCATACAGCTGCTGCTGCTGCTGCTGGAGGTGGTGCTCGTGCATCTGCTGCTGCTGCAGGCCAGATGCCCCGGCCCTTGCCTGGTAGTAGTAGCCCTCTCCTGTGCCCATAGACAGCAAGTCCTCCTCACATTCCAGCGCAAGCAGCCACTGGCATGCTCACAGTCCTGGCTGGCTGGCATCCCATCATTGCTCATCACTGCATAGGCACCGACCATGCGCCCAGCGGCCGTGCGCTGCCTGCAGCTGCTGCTGCTGGTGCAGCAGCAGCTGGAATGAAGGTTGCGGGGGCAGCACCACTGTTGCGCAGGAACACAGCAGTGCCCCTGCTACTGGCACCGCTGCTGCTGCTGCTGCTGCCACCAGCAAGCAGGCACTGCTGCTGCTGCTGAAGGTCTGCTGGTGCTGGCTGCTGATGGTAGCGGGCCTAGGTGGCAGGCCGACTGCCGCTGCTGGGCCTGCGTGGTGACGAGGAGCATGGGTTGGGTGTGACGAGGGCGCTGCACTGCTGTCCCAGTGCTGCTGTGCTGCCATGGCTGGCCTGAACTGACCATACAGCGGCATGGGCTGTGCAGCCTGGCTGCCACCAGAGGTTGCTGCAGCTGCACGTGCTGCCAGAGCAGCCTGCTGCTGCTGCAGCTGTGCTGCCTTTGCCGCTGCCGCCTCTGCCTGCTGCGCCTTGAGCAGCAGCTGGCGCTGCTGACGCAGCATGTGCTGCTCCTGGTGCACACGCACAGCATCTGCAGTCAACTGCGCTGCCGGATCTGCTGCAGCTGATGCTGCACGACTGCTGATGTTGGGCGGGTGCATCTCCGCTGCTGCATACTCCTGTGATGTGCGAAACTGCTTGTAGAGCCTAGGTACATCATAGCTGCTGTTGTTGCTGCTGTTGGTGCCCACCATCTGCTGCTGGTGGTGATGCCGGCTCATCAAGCAGCTTGGGTCGATGCTGCTGCTGCCAGGCAGGCACCGGCTGGCGAAGCTTGCAGGACCAGACCCAACTGCTGCAGCTGCGGCTGCTGCTGCTGCTGCTGGGCCTGTGTAGGTGGTAGCGGAGGATTGCCACTCCAACGGGGAATTGGATGCTGAGCGGCCGAGTGTTGAACTGACTAAAGCGTTGATGGTGCTGTCCATTGGGTTGCCGTGGTGCAGGACAGTGCCTGCAGGAAAGGTGTGTGACACACCAGCAGTAGCAGCAGGGCAAAGAGGTGGCAGGTGAAAGGCAATGCATAAGCAGCAGCCTGGCTTGTTGCAAAAATTGCAAGTCAACGGTAGCATGGCGCGTGCCATGTTGCATGCGGCTTCCTGCAAGGTGACAAAGAACGTAAAGAGAAAGCAGCAGCAGCAGCAGCAGCAGCAGCAGGTACAGCAAGCTGATGTCTTGCACCTGTCCTATTCACCAGCCTTGCAGCCTCAGTCGGAGAGACACCATCCAATGACGTGAACACAGCAGAACTTGTCTGCAAAGTGCAGACCAGTGCTAGCCAAGGCCAACACATCGTGTGCTACACCACTGCCCAAGCTGTTGCTGCCAGATCTGCCCCATCTCCCGCCATGCAGCAGCTTGATCATCACAGCGGCTGTTCCACTCACCGTTCAAAGGCGCCTGGAGGTCACAGCCGAGCCCACGCGCCTGCTTGTAGCCTGCCGGCAGCTGATCGGCAGCAGAGTAGAACTGTGCTGCGTCCGAGACTTGCAAGTGCCACGGTGCGCCCCCAGCAGCCATTAAAGATGCGCCAAACTGCACTCCTAGGCTGTCCATGTACACTGCATCGTAGATCAGGCTGCTAGCTAGCTCGACGCGACCCGCGGACAATCAGGTGCGTGCAAGTGCAACCACCAGCTCGCCTGATGGTTGGCAGCAACCTGGCGGCACACGCTGAAGATACCTTGGTGAGCTATGAGACACTAAGAAGGCTGCACACGGCCTGCAGCGCTATGCACTGTTGATCAGAGCCGGCACTGACTGGGATGACGAACACTAAAGCAGCCAGGGAGCGGCCTCAATGAAGCCGTGCGACCTCCTGATGTGATACAAAGCCACCAATACTACAGCACAAAGCCTCAATTCTGCAATAAGATGGCAGGCAAACTCAACGCGTAATCAGCGCGAGTTGAGCTCGATACGCGTTTAAGCTCCCGTCTGTTTCATTCACTGTGAATCCTGGTTTCTGAATCCGGCGTGTGTTGTGTTCGTGGTGTCCAGCGGCACTCTTTGCGGTGGTCCGATACAACTGACGAATGAACTGGAATGAAGCTACACTACAATACCCTTCTAGACAGGAAGATAACTCTGAAAGACTCGACCGCATCGCAGCAGTCGCTGAACATGCTACCCTAGCTTACCATACTACCATGACTGTCACGAAGACGTGCTCCAAGGTTTGTGAGTCACGGCCGTCTTTTACAAGTCTGCTACCGTGATGCGATTGGCAACAAATGCTCTCTTTTGATATACTGCACGTACGTGTATTTATATATACGAGCAATGCAGCGCACCAAGTGCTGTTCTGCCACTCCCAGCAGGTGCGGTATGTCTTGCTGCAGCTGGAAGAAGTTAGTAAGCTGGGTGTCCCTGGTGGCAGCAACAGCACTGAGTCCAATGCCATCAAACTTCGTGTCACTCGTCTGTAATTCTCTTTGAATTGATGTCACTTCCTTGTCTGGGGTGCCACACGGCACAATGTGCCTGCAAACAGACATGCAACAAGGTGGACCAGCTCAACTCAACAGCCGTGGGCTTTGCCATGAAACAGTGCTGTGCCTGCACAGCGGCGGCAGTTACTGCAGAAACTATCAAGTCATGTTTCAACTGCTCATCCTGCACTTCCTCTGCAAGTCCAGGCAGCAGTAGTGTATGGTATCAGCTGCTGAGCAGGCAATGATTAAACACTTGAAAACAGCTGGTGAAACAGACACTGATGGCATGTGCTCATCTACTGCTGCTGGTGGTGTTGCTGCTGCTGAGTTGCTGTGTATACCTTTTGATGGAGCGCAATGGGCATTGCAGAAGCCCAACTGCATGGCAGGCAGCTGTTGTGCTTATCACGGCAGTGCCCACCTGTAGTGGCTGACGTCTGTTGTCACATTGAGTGCAACGCCATGGCTGCTGATGCCGTTTGAAATACGCACACCAACAGCTCCTAGCTTGCGCTCCCCGACCCACACACCAGTTTTGCCTGGCACGCGCCCACGTGCCTAAAGGTGTGACAGCAATACAGCAGCAGGCAGCAGCAGCAGCACCAGGGCAGACATCAGTAACCTTACTATAAACTCAGCATGGCGCAGCAGCAGCAGCAGCTACGTACATTGCTTGTTGTGGCAGGCGCCTGCACCTGCAACGCAACCATGGAAAACACGATGCCACGCTCTGCAGCCCAGCACCCCTCAAATGTGCCACAGATAGCGCTGTGCCAAATGCCTGCTGTCCTGTAGCACATGCAAGCAGCTGCGTGCTTGCAGCACAGCTGTCATATGCTGCCCAATTCCACGCCACCATACTGCTGTGTGCCTGCAGGACAGCAGCAAGCTGCGGGCTTGCAGGGCAGCTGCCACAAGCTGGGGGCGCGCAGGGCAGCTGCCGCAAGCTGCGTGCTTGCAAGACACCTGTTACACAGTTCAGCAACAGCTGCCCTGCAGGCATGCAGGCAGCTGCCTGGTGCATGTTTGGAGAGCAGCTTGGTTATGCACCTTGAACAATGGCAGCGTCTCAAATTCTGTGCTGCATGCATGACCTTCCGCTGCTGCTACAACCTTGCTGCTTGGCGCACAAATGCATGCACAGCAGGAAAAGCAAACTCAACAGCTGCAGGACGCGCTGAGACAGGTGCGTGCCACTGCGACACAGCTGCAGAAGTAGCAGTGCACACTCTGCATAGATAGGACACAGACCATGTCACCAAGAGCACGTGGCTGGCAAGATCGCCTGGCTCCAACGGTCGAATGCTATCCTGGGTACAAACCAAAGCAGTTAATACATTGATGGGTTGCAATCAAGGCAGCCCATCCGTTTGCCAAGTTGCCTGCCGTATGCAGTGGTGGGCATCGTGTGGAAACCGCTCGGAGAAAGCCTAGCCCCAGCCGGCAAAGCCCACACTACACGGCTGCCTCAAATGACCATGCAGTGCCTCACCAAGCGCTGCAGCGTTGCACGCAGCGCCTCTGTAACACCAAGCAACATATATGCGCCGTATCCTTCCACTTGGTACGCCACGGCCCCTGACCCCAAACAACCTAGTCCTGTGAGCACTGTGCCACACTGCCGGGTTCAGGGCGGTCTCACCTGTATGCCGAAGCAGCCTGCCGTTTGCACCATGGCGTCCTCCAGGCCCTCCACAAATGCCCTAGCGCCCAACCCCAGCTGCCTCAGGTTGACTATGGGGTAGGCCACCAGCTGGCCGGGCCCGTGGTAGGTCGTCTCGCCGCCACGGGGAACAGTGTGCACTTCAAAGCCGGTTCGCCGGAGTTCCTGCAGGTGTTGGGTGTTGTGTGAATACCTTGTGTTGCGACACACTGCAGGTGGGCGCTGCAGCTGAGCCTGACAATGGCGCATTGCAAAAGGCATCCTGGAGACAACTGCAACTACATTGCTGGTGCTGTACAGATTATTTGTTATGCAGCGTAAATACGTTGAGTACAGGTAGGTAACGTTGTTGTTTGCGATGCACGCCGAAACCTAACTGCTGCAGCTGGTGGTGAGCAACAGCATCGTGAAGCACCACCAGCACCAGCACCAGCAGCAGCAGCAGTTGGAGCAAAGGCCAGCAGCTAGCACAGCTACGACGTGAACACGGACCCACATAGGCAGCCAAGACACACTGTGTTGAACAAAAAGCCCCCACCTCAGGGTTGGTGTGAAAGTCCTGAGTACTCCCACGCTTGCCGATCGTGAACACCGGAGCGTGCTGCAGGGCAACCCAACGCTGTTAAGACTTCGTATACGAGTTTAGATATTGTTTGCACCCGAGCACTTTGCTTTTGCACCTGGAGAACGAGCAGGGTGTCACCAACCGTGGCCTCTTTGCGATGCTGCTCGAGCAGAACTTGCAGCTCAACGGATGGCAGGTAGCTAACCAGCTTGTGGGTCAAGCTGCACACACGGAGCGTCCTGGTATGTGGCATGCCACGTCCAGCTGCAGCAGTGCTGTTGCCCTGGCCCTACAGTACACCCCGGACAGCATGCACAACCCTGAAGCCCCTGCCCTGAACGGTTCTTTCAGCTACGGTGAGCATCTTGTAGCTACGATGAGCACAACGTTGTGTGCTGACAGCTTTTGCATCAATGGGGCTGCAGGTTTCTGGCTTGACACCAATTTGTGTCATTTCAATGACGCCCTGACAGCGTGCCTGACAGCCCAATTGCGTGCACCTACTGGGCATCTGCAGCACTTGATATTTGTCAGCAGCCTATGAAGCCTAGGCAAGGACATTGCTTTGTAAATGCATCCCAAGTAAATTTCTCAATACCGCTAGTGGCAGTCACAATCCAATGCCCAAGACACTGTTTCACTCGATGTGCACACCTCACGTGCGTGAGCAGCCATCAACCTCATGTGTTTCCTTGGACGTGGACAGGCTGGTGCCCGTGAAGCTCCTTGCCTAGATCTGGTGCTTACTGCGTGTAGACTGTGCATTCAGCATCATGCATCATTTACAGTGGGTGCATGCTATGACTTGAATGGCTTGATGCTATGGCTTGATGCTATGGCTTGAATGGGTAATATGATGATGATGATGATGGCAGTGGGTGCATGGAGCAGAGCTTGCATGCGGCCGCATCATGCGGGCGAGGCTCCCGCGGGAGGGTGGTAGGCTGTGGGGCAATTTTTGTGCATGCATGCAGTGCTGCGTCCTGCACATCACGCATCATGCATGCTCCACACACCTGATGCTCCCATTGGTTGCAACACAATACCAAATACCAAATACCAAAGTAGGGCCACAGGCCCACCCACTAAGGAGCCAAACAAGGCTCATGGGGTCCCACAACAGCCAAGGAGTACCAATCCAACCAACTAATCCAAGCAAGGCATATTTGCTGGCAGGATGAGCACCAACAAGCAAAGGATGCTGCTCTGCCCCTGTTGATTGAAGTTGAGTTGACTGCCCTGATGCATCACATGATAGAGCCCAAATTACCAAATACCAACTATCAAAGTAGGGCCACAGGCCCATCCCTAAGGAGCCAAACAAGGCTCATGGGGTCCCGCAACAGCCAAGAATCTCAAGGGCGGTCAACATTGGCAACTTTGGCTGTGAGGGACCCAAACACTTTACCACATCCAACGTAATTCACCACGCACATAGACTTTCTGTGACCCTGCTACGTTATAGTGTTGCTGCTTACTACATATCTTTGCATGCATGCGGTGCTGTGTCCTTTCAAGCATGCACCACACGGCCGGCAACGTTCAGCACGCTGAGAGGGCGTCATAGTCGACGAGTGCGAAAAACAACAAGGCGCATCCCGGCATTGTGAGGTGCCAAGCAAGGTGAACAGGTGTTGGCTAACACATGCCTACAGGGCTGAATGAGTGTCAAACACATGCCTACTGCAATCCAGCTCACCAATTGCAGGCATACGCCGCTGTGCAAGAAAACCATTGTATGCCAGTTTCAAGACCTTTGTCAAAGCCCATGAAGCCACAATCGTCAGGTGCAACAGCAGACATCAACTGTGGACCGCACATTGTCAACCCTGGACATGATGCAAAACTGATCACTACACTGAACCCTACAGGATTAAAAATCTGTGGCTGTGGCAGTCGCCTCGCTGCTGCCCTCCCCAACACGCAACACTGCCAACACTAGGCAGCAACGTACACACATTGCAATGCACTGTCAGCAGCTGTTTTGGCAGTGGGGCAGTTGCGCCCAGCCTAGTCATCGGCTAGTCATCAGCCTAGTCATCAGGCTGTGTGCTGCACACTGCTCCCTGGGGATATGCTGCTGCACTGCACCCCACGACCTTATTGCATCAACTGCGGCTTGCCCTCCAAGTCCGTGCTGCTGCAGCCTGGTACATCATCTGCTGCACCTGTCGCATGCAGGCCGCGCTGCCGGCACACAACACACCTGCTCTAGCCCTGCCCACACGCTTGCAGACGATGTTACTTCACTCCTGTTCTTGATACGTCACACACCCTGCCTGCTGCGACGCCTTCAGCGCTGCTGCATCACACCCTCATCCGCGCTGCTGCTGCTACCCCTACACTACACCTGCCTGACTGCCACAGCTGCAGCCAGCAGCCCTGCAAAGCGACTTCTACCATGGCGCTCACACCTGATGCTTGCTGTGGTACGACACACAACAGCCCTCCCGGCACAGACGGCGTGCGGGCGAGACCAACCTACGAGCTTGTTGGACTGTTCGCCAGAGCTCACTCCAGTGCTGTGCCCGTCACATCCGACCAAGGTGCCCTGGCCCACCCTGCAGCAGCCGTGCGCCGCCTGCTGCAGATCTGTCAGTGCTGCTGCCATACCCTACTCGGCCGCCACCACTCTTTTAATTCCCCGGCTATCAAGTAAGAGGTCAGCGTTTGCTTAGCATCACACAACATGCTGGAAAACTCAAGTAGAGACCTGTCCAGACAGACAGGACACCTGCCTCTAGCCCAGCCCATCCGCTTGCAAACTGCTTGAGAGCGGCGCTATTCCAGTGTTGTGCCAGTCACGTTCGGTCGTGGTACCCTGCCCCTGCCCTGCAACAGCCGCCCTGCCGCCTGCTGCAGCGCCTCAAGCGCTGCTGCATCACACCCCGTTGCCCCCCTGCTACTTCTACGACTGCTTCTGATTTGTCCAGCTGCCGCAGCTGCAGCAAGCAGGGCTGTCCGATCTTCTGCACGTGTCGCTGCCAGCAGCCCTGCTGGCACCACACACTCCTGCCCCAGGCCATCCCAAATGTTCACATAGCGTGCGCTGCTGCTGCCGACGTCGCTTGCCGTGTGCATCGAGTAGAAGTATGTGCTGGCTCCATCACTGCCGCACTGGCTGCTGCGGAAGCTGGCACTCCAGGTGAGCTGAGAGGGCTCTAGCACATCCTGCTGCTGCTGCTCTGCTGCCGTCTGCTGCTGCCCCAGCTGTTTCAACGACTCCGCAGTAGGAGGGACCACTGGGGGCGGTCCAATCCCGCTGACACGAGCAAAGGCAGGAGCCAGCATGTGGCCTGCAGGTGACTGCACCAGCTGCTGCTTGCTTGCGGGCAGTTGCTGGCCCAGGTCCTGCTGCCGCAATGCATCATCATCACCCTGCTGCTGCTGCTGCTGTTGCTGCTGGTTGCGCGGCTGCTCAAAGCCTTCCTGCTCGTCAGCACTGCCGTGAAAAACCAGCTGCTGAGGACATGGCAGAGGCGGCCGCATGGCGCCACCTCCCCAGTTGTTTGCTGCAGCAACAGACTCAGCAGCAGCAGGGGCGGCGCCAGGTGTGGATAAGGATGCTTGATGTGCCTGGACCACGCGATCTGCTGCTGGCTGGCCCCGCATGCTGCTGCTGCGGCTGATGCTGCTGCTCCTGCTGCTGCTTGACGCTGACGGTTGGTCCACCTGATGCCTTGCACCCTCACAGCTGACGCCTGCAGCCACGACAATGGTGCTGCTGATGCGCTGTGGCCCAACTGCCTGCCGCCCAATGGGCGTTGCAGTCATTGCGGCTGCTGCTGCTGCTGCTGTTGCTGACGTTTGTTTTGCTGAGGAATGAGTAGAGCGTTGCTGCGTGTTGCTGCTGCTGGCTCCAGGTACACTCACTCCTGCAAGTGCCAGCACTGTAACGGTCTGAACCTGCTCCTGCTTTAGAGGCTGCTGCTGCTGCTGCTGCTGCTGCTGCTGCAGATGCTTGTATGCTGTGCACCTGCCCTGCTGAGGCTGCGGCTGACTTGATATTGGGCTATCACAGGCACCCAAATGCACCACAAGCGGCCACGCAATACTCAACTGCCGGTGACGGTGCTGCCGCTGTTGCGGTGTCACGGCGCTGCTCTCTACCATTTCACATCGCCTACCTGCGGCAGCTGCTGCTGAGGCGGATGCTGGTCGCCTGCACCTGCTGCTGCTGGCAGCGCCACTTTGGCAGCTGCTGGCGCTGCTGGCGGGTGCTGTGCTGGAACCTGGTGCAGCAGCACTGGGTGGCCGCGGCCGCAGAAGGGTTCTGCGTGCTTTGAGGCTCCCAGTTGGTGCTGCTGCAGGGTCTGGCGTCGCAGCTGCTGCTGCTGTTGCTGGTGTGGCGCAGCTGCTGCTGGCGGCCTGCTGCGGCGGCTGCTGCGCTTGAGACGCTGCCGTTTGCTGCCATAAGCTGCTGTTGCCTGGCTGCTGTGCTGTGGCACTGCAGCTCAGCATCGCCTGGACTGCACGGTAATCACTTTCCAAAGCTATGACCTGCAGAGTTGCAGCAGCAGTTGGCCGTCAATGTTGCAGGCCCATCATGCGGCATGCTACCATTAGTGTGGCCTCTGCTGCCCCGCCTCTGTGATCTCTGTACAGCTGAGCGCACCATGCTGTGTGGCCACCGAAAGGCATTCTCACCACTTGGTAGCCTCATGCATTGCCAACATAATCTGGGAGCATTCACACGCACCTCTACAGCCTGCTGTCTTGACATATTTGCGGGCTCCGCCTGCAGCAGTTGGCTGACTGGCTGCTTACAGGCACCTGCAAGCCACACCATGCTGCTGCGCCTGTCCAGGACGCCGCTCAGCACAGTGCCAAGGCTGCTGCTGCTGCTGCTGCTGCTGTTATCCCCAGCCGTGCAGCTCTTGTCATCGCCAGGGCTGACACAGCTACCTGCTGCCGCCGTACTTGCAGCCGCAAGTGCTGCTGACACAGCTGCTGAGGTATGTTCAACGGGGGCATCATCTGGGGTTAACTCCCGGCCTGGCTTCACCTTCAGCGATGCAACAGGGTGGCTGATGTGCCGCTGCTTTGCCAAGTGCTGCTGCAGCATGGTAATGCACCTGCTGCACTCGATCTTGCGCTCAAGCAGCCTACACTGCTCTTTTTGACTCCACTTGAGCTGGGACAGGACGTTGCTGTGCTGCTGCTGCAACTCTTGCATCAAAGATGGCAGATGGTCATGCGCCTGCTGCTGCTGCAGCACCTGCAGGAGCTGTTGCCCCAACTGCGGCTGCTGTTGCTGCTGCTTCTGTCCCCTTTGCCTGTGAGGGGTGCTGTCTGCTGCCTTGCCTTGCTTCTGCTGCTGGTCAACTGTCCTCTGCAGTGTGTGAAAAGGGAGAGCAACAGCAGCCGTGGTATGGATGGGTCCTGCTTTCTGTGGAGGAACGCACACGGGTTTCAGCAATGCAGTGCTGGGTACAACACAAAAGCATGAGGCATCTGCCACGCTCCACACATCCATGGTAATTGGGGGACACGGTTGCACATGTCAGTATGTAATCCAGAGACAGCTGTAGCATTTGCCAGTGCGTGTGTTCTGCCTTGTTGTGCACCTGCCTAGTCGCCACATGCTAGCTCAAGTCACCTGGCAATCCACTGCAGTGTGTGCACGATCTGGCACTGCTGGATGCACATCACTATCAGTTGCCTGCATGGGCGCCTCATGCTGCTGCTGCTGCTGCTGCTGCTGCTGCTGCTGCTGCTGCTGCTGTCCCTGCTGCTGTCCTGCTGCTGTGGTGACTGGACGTGCTGCCCTGCTCTGCTATCCCCCAATTCTGTACGGGTAGTACAATGCTGTGTTTGCTCCTGATGTTGCTGCTGCAGAGTTAAGTAGTCCTGCTGACTGGAGTGGGGCTGCTGCGGCTGCCGAAGCGTGGACACTCCTGCTCGTCCCTGCAGCTGCTGGCACCTTGCCTGCAGCTGCATGTACTCAAGCTGCAAGGTACAACAGCAACACAGGCAGCACCGTCGTGCAGCACACAGCAAAGCAGACGGATATGATTATGTGTGAGTAGATGGGCATATGTGTGCCCAGATTGCCTGTTCAAGCATTAGTCAAGTGTGCTGTGAAGTCCATAACGCAGGTCAGCAATGCATGGATGACTCAGCTGCACCCCAATCATTTGACAAAGACAAACTACCAGCATGCGTGGCATCAGCAGCAACAGCACGATCAATGGCTTTCAAGACTCACCTGCAGCTGAGATTTGTCGTCCAGCACGGCAGCCAGGAAAACCTGCAGCTGCTTGTTATGGGCAGCCAGGTGCTGCAGCAGCTGCTGGCACAGCAGCAGCTCCTGCACCACCTGCTGGGCCAGCAGCAGAGGCTGTTGCTGCTGCTGGTGGTGCTGCTGCGGTGCAGCTGGATGCACTGGAGAAGTGTGCTCCTGGTCTTGTTTCCCTGGCTGCTGCTGCTGTTGCAGCTGCTGCTGACCACCAGCACCTGCAGCTGATGCAGTTGTGCACCCACCTACTGCTGGCTCTTGCTGTCCATGGTCGGCCAATCTCGCGGTGCGCATGTGTTGCTCTGGCGCCGCTCGCGCTACAGCATGCTTTCCATGATGTTGTGCCGGCTTGCGCATAGCAGCAGTGCTCACGCCACGAGCTAACCTGGCAGAGCACATGCTGGCACGGCTGGCAGTTTGTGGCAGTGACGGACCTGCACACCCATTCCCGTTGCCATTGCTGCTGGCAGGCTGCTTATCCAAACTGCAGAAATCGACAGGTTCAACAGCCACAGCTGCTACCATGCTGCTGCGGATGCTGAACTATGGGCAACTGCTGCTCAGAAACTGCTGCTTGATGCTACCGTTGCTGCCTGCCCTGGGCTGTGGTATCCGAGTTTCTGCTGCACCCCTCCTCTCATGGTTGAGGACTGTACCATCCTACCGACATCATATCTGTATGTCAGCTAAGCGGCAGGATGTTGAGTTCACAGAGCATTGTTGTGGCCATGTCAGTTGTTGTTGGCTAGAACCATTCCTGTCGTCGTACGCCGCGACAAGAACTGGGACGTGGCACATTCGCGGCTGGAACACCAGCTGTTTGGCACTGAATCCTGGAGTGCCCGTGGACTGAGCTGTCACGAGCTCTTGAACAGCGTGAGACACCCGCACTTCCAAACCCTGAATGACACTTGCGAAATACAAACGATTGTAGCTGCCCAGTGCGACCATCCACAGGATTCTGCAGATAACTTTGCTGTTATGTGACGCTCACAGTTGCCTCGCGGGCCGCCCAAGCCCTAGCACTATCTTCTGCATTAGCCTGTAGCAGTGCTGAGCACCAGGGCAAGCCCAGTGCCGTACACTTGCACTTGCAAGCAATGAGTGCTGATACGTGTGATGTGCGCGTCCAGAGCTCTCCTGAGCCACAGGAACGGCACAGCAGCAGCCCTCCCTGCAAGGGCAGTCAGCGCTGCATCAGCATCCATGCCAACGTGGATGCTGCAAGCTCTGGCTTGATGGAGCTAGTGCATGGCCAGGTGCATGCCACATCTCATGGGATTAGCCAAAACATCAGCATGCGCGCCCCCCAGGGCTCGTGCGGCGTGGTGTATGACGCGGTCATGGAGCTGCATATCAGGGAAGGTGAGGGGTCACATTGCACCCATTTCCACGTCCTGCCTGCCTCCTGCTTGGAGCGTGCAACCCAGTTACCAGATGCAATCAACTGCTTGCCTACCTTTGAATAACGTCTGCATTGGTCTTGTCAAGCTGCAGCAGCACAGGTGCCCACCTTGTGCTGCAGCAGCACCAGCACCTGTCTGCACCTCACATGCGGACGCTGCACTCACTTCTTAGGCACATACATATGCAGTAGCCTCATGTGTGCATGTTTCCTGCAAGCATGCAGACCACCCTGAGCACCCCAACCGCATTAAAGAACTCAGCAGCCGGCTGGAACGGGAAGGGCTGCTGGGCAAGTGCACCAGGCTGACGCCCAAGCTGGTGAGTGTGCATAGCACAGCAGCAAGAGGTTACCTGTTGGCTGCCTCAAAACCAAACTGCCTGCGACTTGCATCACTGTTCACACTGCAGCAAGTCACATGGTCAGTGCTGGGATGTTTGGACGGAATGCTTTCATATAGGACAACACTTGCCAACTCTCAAAATGACGCCTACCAACATGCACCTGCTTCTGTGTATTTGTTCGCTGCAGGCAACCGATGAGGAGCTGCTGAAGTGCCACAGCAAGGCGCACATTGACCGGGTAGGCGGCTGACCAGGTGTATTCGTGCGTGTGTCCTGTTTGCGTTGGCGTTTGCGCCTTGCTGTACCTGAACCTGACTTCCTCTTGCACTTACTATGTTGCAACTGGCGCACATTTGACAATGCGGGTGCGTACAGACATGAGCATTCAGCGCAAACAAAACAAGGGCAAGCATTACACCTGCAGCAACAACCTCAATGACGTACACGTGCCGCCACAGGAGCTGTGGCTCTGCAAGCACACATACTTGCGCATCACCGGACTGTCAGCATGTCGTGCATGGCTGCACTGTGACGCACAGCACTGTCACGTAGATGCACGCAGATTTGACACTCACAGCCATTGCGTTGATGGCCATGCTGTGCAGGTTGACGGGCTCTACAGCAACGCAATCACCACAGAGGGCCGGCGCGCCGAGCAAGTGGGAGACGCCTTCATCATCAGCGAAGACATCTACTGCAACAGGCACACCAGCATGGCGGCCAGGAGCGCAGCGGGCTGCTGCGTGCAGGTATGCCCAGGGACATGCTGCGTTGTGCGTGATTTTCATGCGCTCTGGGCATGGCATAGGGCGGGGAGCCTGCACGACTTCAAGAGCTGTCAGTGCAATGCACATGGTTGCAGCGCTGCCAGTAGGACCAGCACCACTCACTGGTGGTCCTGCACGCTGCTGTGCATGAGCACTGCACCGGTGCATGCATGCCATGCTTGCGCTGCTGGGCTGGGCACGACACCTGCTGCGCCGTTCATGCTAGGCGCTGCCACAACCTGTCCTCATCAGATGCTCTTGCGTTCGCATTTGTCGTTGCTTGCAGGCAGTGCACGCTGTGATGGCAGGGCAGGTCCGCACCGCCTTTGCCATAGTGCGGCCCCCAGGGCACCACGCAGAGTCCCAAGAGCTCATGGGCTTCTGCTTCTTCAACAACGTGGCAGTGGCGGCGCATGCGGCACTGGAACAGCCAGGTGCGTCATGGGCGCGATTCACAGCAGCACACTGTTGGAAATGTGTCGGCAGAACCTGCTCTTGATATGCCAGATGGTGGCTTGGAATGAGTGTGCCAGCTCTGCTTCCAGGCCGCTTTGTCGCATGCCATGATGTGGCTAACTGCGGCGTGTTGCGCGCTACGCAGGGATGGAGCGCGTGCTGATTCTCGACTGGGATGTGAGTACGCGCCTTTTTCACCGCATGCGCTCCTGCGTGTGAACTACACAGCTAGCAGATTGCGCAGTACCATGCTTATTTCAGTGATACACCAGCCTGTTGCCACCCCACTTGAAGCTGACAGCAGGTCAGCCAACACGCCAGAGCGTGACCTTGTGTGATTGTGCTCGAGCACCGCTGTGCTTGCAAGGTGTTGAAACAGTTCCGCTGCCGCTCGTGCTGCACGTGCTGCCCCTTGGCTTTGCAGATCCACCATGGCAACGGCACGCAGCAGATCTTCCAGGAAGATCCTCGTGTGCTGGTTGTGTCGCTGCACCGCCGCGATGGCAACTTCTACCCTCAGGTGGGGGGCGGCCAGGCCCACTGTCACACTTGCTGCTGCGCCCTAGATGAAATGCATAGGCTGTTAAGCACGCACACGCTGAAGTCTGTCGCGGCTC
This sequence comes from Scenedesmus sp. NREL 46B-D3, assembly GCA_014080715.1. NCBI lineage: Eukaryota > Viridiplantae > Chlorophyta > Chlorophyceae > Sphaeropleales > Scenedesmaceae > Scenedesmus > Scenedesmus sp. NREL 46B-D3. The sequence goes on from JACERP010000222.1 coordinate 45,206, forward strand.
ACCACCTGATTATGCTGCATCTCACACGCCAGCCTGATCAGTAGTGAGCGCAGCTGCAGGCATGAAATGTTGTGTAGCTACCAACCCACTTGCTGCGCGACGCGGTGAGTGCTTTTTTGTGGTATGGCCTCACAACCCTGTCCTGGAAGTCCTTGGGCCTTTTGTGTATGCGCTTGTATATGTTGACGGCTCTCTCAACCCTGCAGAGCATCAGCTTTGCAGAGAAGTTTGCAGTCCTGAATGTTGTGTGTTGAACACTTGATGGTGCGCAATTCTGGGCTGTTGCTGCTTCCTTCTGCAGGGCTGCGGATGCTGAGGAGGCATGCAACTGGCTCAGGCTTGGTTTTGGATTTTTTTGTTTTGGCGCCTGTCTGTACCTCTTCTGTTGCCTTGTTTCATGTGCCTTTGCTGGCTCATGCATTTGATGCTGCAGGGCTGCGGTTATGCTAATGAGGTGGGCAAGGGCCCCGGCAGAGGCTTCAACGTCAACGTGCCCTGGACCAGCAAGGGAATGGGCGACGCCGACTACCTTGCTGCATTTGACCTGCTGCTGGACCCCATCATCACGCAGTTTAACCCGCAGGTGACACTGCAGAAGCTTTTGGTACTGGTTGCTGCAGCAGATGCACAGGTCATTGCGTTGCCTTCGTGGCTTCAGCATCGCCAGCTGGTACTGGTGCCGTGCAATTTGCGTGCTGGAGTTTGTGGCATATTGTCCTGCCACTGCTTAAAGGCAGCCGCGCAACGTGTTGCACGTGTCTCCGCTGCTGTCGCTGCCTCACTGCCGCCGCGACAGCTGGTGCTGATATCGGCGGGCTTCGATGCCGTGGACGGCGACTTCCTGGGGCGCTGCCATGTGAGCCCCCCGGCTTTGCTGCCATGACGCAGCGGCTGCAGCGCCATGCTGGCGGCAAGGTGGTGGCCGTGCTGGAGGGCGGCTACGTGCCCAGGTGAGGCTGCGCCGCGCTGTGCGCAACGCGCGGGGGCGGATGGATGAGCAGCAGCATGCGCAGCGTCTGCTGTGTATGCTGCTGGCAGTGGAGAGGGACAAGCATATGTGTGTCATGACGGTCGGCTATACACGTCTGGTTGTAGTGGCTAGAAGCTGCTTGCTTCAGGCTGATGTGCTCGAGCATTCTGTTAATGCGTTTTGAGATGGTCTGCAGCACCAAGGACCTACAGCACGCCCACGCCTGCTGCTGTACCCCACGCCTGCTCCTGCCGTGTCCTTCCCTGCATGCGCAGCCTCGTCGGCGAGTGTGCTGCTGCAGTCATGGCGGTCCTGCAAGGAGCTGCGCCCGCGCCGCTGCCCAGGCCATCCTCTTTCCAGCTGCACCGCTTCACAAGCGCCGTGCTGAGCAAGGCGCACCAGGTCCAGGCCAAGCACTGGCCCAACCTCGCTTCGCTGCCAGACTTCAAGCAGCGCTTCAAGCAGTACAGCGGCGAGCTGAAGCTTCAGTGCTTGGGGATCGGCGGTGCCAGGCCCGGCAGCGGCGGCAACTCCCCGACAAGTGCCGCGCACGCGGCTACCAGGGCGGCTGCAGCGGCAGCGGCAGCAGGGCGGGAGCCGCGGCAGGCGGCAGCCGGTGGCCTGGCCGCAGCGCCTGGCGTGGCGAAGCGTACAGCGACTGCAAAGGCAGCGGCAGAGAAACGTTTGGCGGCAGCTGCGGCGCGTAAGGCTGCGGCGGCGGCAGCAAAGGCTGCCGCTGCTGCTGCTAAGGCTGAGGCCGAGCGTGCCAGCTGTGCTGCAGCTGCTGCAGATTTTGCAGCGGAATCGCATGCCGCGGACGATGTGCCAGGACATTTGCCGCCTGCGGGGCTGCAGCAAGAAGTGCACGCTGCGCCAGTGGCTGCTGTACCTGTCGTGCCAGGGTCACCAGTCGTGGGAGGTGCGGGGCCTGCAGCAGCGGCTTTATCAGCAGCGCCAGCAAAGTCAGCGGTGCCTGCAGCAGGGCCGCATCATCAGCACCATTGGTGGCAGCAGCAGCGACTCCGGCGGTGCAGAGCCCGTGGCTGTGGCTGCTGCAGCTGTTGCCGATGGCCTTGCGAGGCTGCTCACATCCCTCAGTTCACCGCGGCTGTTGCACCTGACAACGCCAGCGCAGCACAGGACGCTGCACCAGGCGAAGCAGCAACAACAGCAGCAGAGGCAGCAGCCATGCTCGAGGCACCTGCCACACCTCTGCCATCATCATCATCAGCAGCAGCGGCGGCGGGTGGCGCGCCCGGCTCGGCAGGCGGTGCTGCGCGCAAGGTGAAGAACGTGGGCAGCCCACAGCAGCCAGGTGTGGTGGCGGGTGCGGTCACCCCGCCGCAGCAGGTGCAGCCAGGCAGCCCCAGCAAGGGCATGGCTGGTGCCACCCGGTCAAACTCAAAGCAGCAGCAGCAGGGGCTCACCTGTGGCATCGCCGGTGGACTCGCCTGGCAACGCAAGCAGCCCTGCCCCAGCATCAGCGGGAGCAGGAGCAGCAGCAGCAGCGCCTTCAACAGCGCCAGCCCAGCACCAGCACCAGCAGCACGGATGCCTTGGCCTCCTGCTGTGGGAGGCAGCGCTACGACGGCTGCATCCGGCCAGCAGCCGGCGGCGGTGACGGCAGCAGAAGCAGCAGCAGCGGCAGCAATGCGGGCGATGGCTGGGCCTGTGGTGGTGGTGGTGGCGCATGCGGTGACGGCTCTGTTGCGGGGGAGGCGGCAGCACAGCCGAGTAGGTTGGACGACGTGATGGCTGCAGCTGCCACGCCTTGCCACATGACAACTGAAAGGCAGCTGCGGCAGGCGGTGATGCTGAGTTGGTGCAGCTGTGGGTGTGCCTTGAGACTGTGTTCAGTACTGGATGGCCGCATGCAAGCATAACAGCAAGTGCTGACACGTTTCATGGTGTGTGGCATATACATGTTTGTACACCAGTGCCAGGACTAGATACCCAAAGTCAAGCTTGGGTGGTTGTTTGGCAGCAGCTGCTGTGGCTGTGCAATTGCATTCTGCAAGATGATGCCAAATCAGTAAGGCTGCTGTTGGGTTGATGCTTCAAAGGTTGCTGGTGAGCCAGTTATTAATGATGCAAGCCAGTTTGCGTACTACTAGTCTGTAGTACAGACTCATGCATATGCTGCGTGGGTGCATGGTGACATGTTGGTTGGCTGCCGCATGCTGCCTTAACATTGGACATTGACAGCAATTTGAAAGGCGACAGCACTGCAGGCAAAGCAAATGAGTGCCTACGGCCTCCCTCCTACATGCAAGCCGCTGCATAAACATATATCCACTGCACATGATGCAGTATGCACAGTGGACATGTGATCAGCAATGCGCCACGCAGCAAGTTCTGTGTGCGCCTGGTGCATGTGATTAACACACAAGGCGATACCGCTGGGTCGTTGCATTTACAGTGTGTGCAAGGCTGTTCTGTATTGGATAGACACAGTCGAGCATGTGGAGCTGTATACTCATATATTACATCATCCCCATGCAGGCATCTGCATCAATACATGTATGGTGGTGTGTGTGCGTGCGCGTCTGCTGCAATGCAGAAGCAGGGCATGTGAATTTGCTGTAGGCAACGGGTTAACATTTACAATACAATACAATACAATACAGGAGTACAGGACTCAATCTGCATCACAAGTGCTAGGGCAAAGGTGTGTGTGTGTTAGCGCTGTACGTGCACATATGTCTCAGATGCAGAAGCTCTGCTCAGCAATCTACACAGGCAGCAGTACCGCAGCTGTGCAGAAGGCATGTCCCACAATAATACATCGTCTAGACCCACATTATGTGTTGCACGCACCCACTGAGGTACCGTTGAAATGCTGGCAAGTGGCACAGTACACCGTGCCATGACAGCTGCATAATGTGTTGACTGTAAATTATGGTCGCAGCTGCCACACCTGCTCAACCTGCATGCTCCCCCAAACACAGCCACAGTTTTGCGTCTTCCATGCGAAGCTGAAGCTACCTTGCCCCAAGCCAACACAACACATGTACGATACCTTTGCTGTAACCAAGTACAGCTCGCTCAAAGCAACGATGTGCGTTGTCTTTACTGCAGTTGCATTAACAGCACACATTGAAATGCCGCGACCGGCATGCGGTCGCCTGTAATTCCTCAAGACACTCCAGCTGCGCAGGCCTGCACAAGACACCTGACCCAACTATTCAACCGTCGCATGTTGTTCCACACCTCTAAAATAACGCACTGGTCAACTGCATTTGTGCTCATTTGTGACTAGTCAAAAGGTTTTGCAGAGGTTGCTAAAACATCTCAATCTGCACTACTGTACAATACAATACATCTTCAGGAATACAACCTGACCTCAGGCACTAGCCTGGGATCCAACCTGCATATGATGACCACCTTCAGACCTCTGGTCCACAGAAACCGCAAATATCTAAAATCCTTGCGTAAGTCTGCGCTCATTGTTGGGTGACTATGCACACATGTTGCTCCGAATCAAGCACAGAACCTCCCTAACACGACATGCTAGCTGCCAGCAGGCTGCCTAACTCCCTCCTCAACCACGCTTCAGAACAACACATGGTATGGAAGTTTGGAGTGCTGGTCAACCACCAGCAGGCGGTTTGTCCTAGCTCACCACTGCCCCCGCCTTGTCTGCCAGCCCCCCATGGTGCAACCCGCAGCATGGTGTTGTAATGTCACAATGTCAACGTTGAGCGCACACTGCAAGCCTTATTCATCAGCCGCACTTCTCAGCCAGCCACCACATGTGCAGCGTTGAAAGTTATTAGTGAATTCCAGGCAGCATCACAATCTGCAAGCTATGCGAAGCGATGATTATGACATGCAAGCACTGAACTCAGGTACGGGACTGTAAGCCACATGCATTTGGGACGACCACAATCAACCTGTAAGCAGCAGCTGCCCAAAGTCACCAAGCCAGACCAACAGCAGTACGTGCTGGAGAAGCTTGGCTGTTCAGATTTGGTCCCCGCACATTGCTGAGCAAGGGCTTCGTACCTCAGCCACCAGTGACGCTGCTGCTGCTGCTGCTGCTGCTGCACATCATTCCTGCTGCGCTTGCAGCTGCACGGTGTTACGGCCTGCTTGTTACTCCGCCTCTCACGATCGCCAGCGCAGCAGCACGCTGCCACGTCAGCAGCGGATGCGCAGCGCCACGTCAGCAGCGTGTCACTTTGTGACAGTCTCCTGCCTCTTCAAGGGTGCCTGCACCTGTGTGGCAAGGCGACCAGAACGACCGCAGAAACAAAACAGTTTGCTGCACAAGAACCCTGCGATTGTGTTCCTCAACATGGGCCAGGAGTGTCTGAAGCATTCTGCGCAAGTAGGCTTTAGTGGATGTAACCATGTACAGTAACAATGACAAGGTGCATCATCACACATTCTATGGGCACCGCTGTTCACGTCCTTGGCACTTGCAGCAGCACCCAGCAGCAACCTGTGCTTGCAGCTGGTTTCAACCAGGGAACACTGAGAATCTGGCAACTAGCCGCCTGACAGGCGCCTGCAGGCAGCGTGCATCAGCAGTTCTGGAGCCCTGCTTGCATTACATACATTACATTACATGCATTGCTCCACCTGGCACACGCTCGCACCGCGCAACATGCGGCTTGTTTCAGCAACACTGACTCTGCGGGGAACCATACGCGCATTACGCCTGCGACCCAAATGCAAGTCAGAGCACGCTGTAGGCCAAAGCAGACATATGCCAACTCTGCCAGCCCGTATGTGTCGCCTTCTCTACCCAAGGTAGAAAAGCAGAAGCTGCTGAGCCGGGGTCCTGCACACACATATTCAAGAAGCGTGCCCTGACTGGTGGAACCAAGAGGCGTCCGTTGAAGCAGCCCACAGCAGTCAGAGACGGTCGCACAAGGCATGCGGCGCGTAGCCAAAGAATGCGTCGCACCTTCTCTGCCGCCACGTAGCCAAAGAAGGGCGCCACATGCGGCTGCAGCGCGCTCCAGCCCTGCACGTGGGGGTGGTGGCGGCGCGTGATGCCGCGGGCGTCCAGCACCTCGTGCAGCCGGAAGCCAAACTTCTTGAGCAGGCTGCGCAGCGCCTCGGGGCGGTGGTCGATGCCGCTGTACATCATCTCGCCCTTGTTCCACACAGCCTGGGACAGGGTCGTGACGAGATGCACAACAGACAGTGAGCATGTCGGTCACGATGGGTGGTGGTTGACCCTTCTGTGCATTTCCTCACCCTGGTTCTGACCCAGCCAGTGCAAGGGAACAGCAACCTTATATAAAAGGCATGCCATGTTGCGATACCAGAAGACACATGCTACACAGCTGCGGTGCTGATCACAGCGCGCCAACAACCAGCACTGTGCACTAAATACAGCACCAGGAGCGTACACAGACCTGGCGATAGTTCACGCATCTATGACAGCGCGCGTAGGTGCAGAAGTAAAAGTACTTCTGGCTGCTTGCCGCATTACTACAGCAGCAGCGGTATCTTCCACTCGAACACACACAAGGGATAGCCAAGCACCTGTCGCTGTCAAGATCAGCGTGTACTCGCATCCTGTTACAGACAACACGTGCACACTACGCCTGTGCTTATACCATGGGCCACTCACCACCAGCAGCGTCTCCAAGCCGGGCATCACAATTTCGTTGGACAGCGCATCCAGGTGCAGGAAGTCGAAGAACAGCCTGCTGCCCGCCACGGCTGTCTCGCTGATGCCTGTGAGGCTCTTTTTGAAGGCCTGAGGGGGGAGGTAGTACACCAGGCCCTCGATGATGAACATGGTCCTGCATGTTATGCGGTATAACATGTTAAGACTGGAAAGTGACAACAGATTTTAGGGGCAGCATGTGTGCAGAGGTCTCGCTGATGCCTATGCAGCAGCATTGGCTGATGGACATCCTGCAAATCCCAGCACGCAAGAAGTGCACCAGGCCCTCTAGTCCTGCAAGCATAGTGACATGTTATCACATCAACAGCGGCAAACCTTGATGTGTCTGTGTGTGCCTGCAGACTGCCTCACCTGCGGCTGCTGTCCCAGCTGCTCCTGCTGAGCGCGTCCATCAGCGTCACTTTGGATAGGTCAGCGCCAATGAACTCAGGCCAGATGTACTGCAGCAGCAGCAGCAGCAGCAGCAGCGGCAGCAACATAGGTAATATTATCAGCAACAGCAGCCGCAACAGCAGCAAGTGGGTGAGCTGCAACTAGCACAGGGCTGCTGCAACAGCAACGTGGTGACCAGCATTCTGCAGCAGCAAAGGCAGGGGCAACAAAAGCAGACCAAGGCACAATCGGCGTAGGGCAGAGCCACATAGCGTACTGGCCACAGCTGCGCCTGCAGGGATGCCTGCAGGAACAGTTGATGTACATCCAGCCAGCAACGTCAAACAACGCGAGGTTAGTCAGCAGATGTAGGTCACCAATACATGTACTGCCACACACATGTGTGTGGCAGTACATGTGTTGGTGACTTGCATTTGCTGCCTAACTGCGCGTTGTCCGACTTTGCTGGCTGGCATGTGCGCCTTCAGCAGCTGTGCAGCTGCTGCTTCGCAGACTGCTGCCCAACTCCACAGGCCACTGTCATCAAGCAAGCGCAAACACTGCTGGTACAGGCGTGCTGCGCATCAAACGGGGTGTAACGCTCACCTTGCTCGCTGGCATGTGCTTCTTCACGAGCTCCTGCTTCGTCTCGCTTGCATGCGGCAGGTCGATTTCGTAGAACTTGACTCCTGGCTTGCCCAGGCGGTAAGCACGCGTGTCATAGCCTGCCGCGATGATGACCACCTGTGAGCCCAGCAGCCGGATTGCAGAGCAGTCACGAGAACAGCTAAGAATCAGCAGCGCTGCTCAGGCCATTGGATGTGCAGCTGATCGGCATGCGCGAGTGTGAGCAGACACTTGCGCTGAGCCTTGAAGCATGAGAGTCCACACACAGCATTGAGAATAAAGGCACACACCTCTTGAACCAGCTTGTCCTTGCAGGACCTCTGCCCACTCCTGCTCCACGCTGGCGCCTGCTGTGTTGCCAGCTGCAGTCGCCCCGGCTGCCGCATAATACCACTGTGTGCGCACAACAACAAAATCAGGACAAGTTGCTGCCCCCTCTCTGACAGAAGCACACAAACCATACTCAAGTCGCCGCCCCCTCCCACAAAAACACACAAACCATGCACAAGCAACCAACCTGTGTGATGCCGTCGGTGATTGCACGCTTGACCCCCGAGTCAAACCACTGCGTGCGCACATCAATGAAGTCCACAAGGCCCGGTATGCCCAGGTACGGCGTGTTGAGCAGCTCCGTCTTGAACTTCAGGAACGCGCTGCGCTCGCGGTGCAGCTTGCCGCGCGCAGGCATCAGCGTATCGCGCAGCTGCTGCGCCAAGTCATCGTCGTTGTGGTTGGGGAGGCCAAAGTCCCTGTTGTAGGTGCGGAAGGTCAGCTGCAGGTGGAGGCGGCGTGTGCACAGAGAACAGCGGCTGGTGAGCCGGCACTGAAAGTACGGCAAAAACAGCAACAGGTTGGGACGCGACAGAAGGCAGAGACAGCCAACCCAGGAAACCACAAGCCGGCCAGTTGCGTTTGACAGCATTGCAGCCGTGCAAAGGTGCACCCCACCCCACCCCCGCATCAAGCAACAGGTCAGCAGGCCCGCAAAGGACTCATCATGCTTGCATGCCCTGCCATCGAAAACTCTTGCACCAGCAGAGCTGACGTCCAAGAGGTTTTGTTGGTGCACACCTTGGCAGCAGCCGCTCACCATGAGGAAGTTGGTTGGCAAGCCCCACGTCATGAAAGGCAGGTAGACATCCCTGCACGCAGCAGCAACAATTGGTCAAATGTATCCACTGCAGCTGCTGACGCTGGTAACGAAGATGTTACTGTTTGCAGTTGCTGCCTGCTGGGTGCACCATGCAGTTGGTGCTTGTGATACCTGCAATGTGGTGGCAATGTGGTGATACCTGCAATGTGGTGGCTGCGGGTCCTGGAGCGCGATGATGCATGTCAAAGAGCACGAAGATGTGCTCTGGGGTGCTGTGGCGCACGGTGCTGTGCTGAGCTGTACACAGCTGTAATCGCTGCGCTGCACCATGCTGAGCCTCATGCCATGCACCAGGTCTTCCCTCGCGAGAGATTATGGTACAGCCATGTCACCGTAACCAGTTGATGTGGATCAGCACAATGCATTCGCCAAAATGCAGCACTTCAAGCTGTTAAGGAAGTGTGACCAGCACACATTTGCTTGGCTCACTTCATGGGTGTGAGGAACCAGCGGAACAGCAGCTTGTTGAAGAGGTTCGTGCTGGTCAGCTTGTTGCCACCATTGCAAAGCTGGTCAAACGGCACATCGCGCACAGTCTCCAGGTCACTGATGGTTGCTGACAGGACAGCAGTGGGCCGGACACGAGGCTTGCGAGCTTTCCTGCAGGCTGGTTTCCTGCAAGCTGGCTGTTGTCACGCAGCGCTGCTGCATCGTCGTCTGTGACCTTGTGGAAGGCACTGTGCAACTCAGAACTGTCCTTGCGTGCTGCCTTTGATGTGGCAACTTCCTTCTTTCCTGCTGGAGCTGCTGCTGCAAGCGCGGCATCAGCCATGCTGCTGACTGGGCTGCGGTACTGCTGCTGTTGGTGCTGGAGATGCGCTGGCAGGCTAGCGACTCAAGCACCACCTTGGCAACGCTGCTGCTGCAGCATTCAGAAATTTGTGCAAATACAAGCAAAATTTCAGGGTTATATGTGTGCCAGCAACAGACCAGGGCCAATGAGCAGTAAGCCAAGGAAAGGGTGTAGAAGCTGTCGAACGAGGCACAGTGCTGCCAGGCGCTGCAAACGCCGGTGTGAAGCCAGCCCAATGAGCACAGAAATATCAACAATTCTAAGCCCCAAGTCAAGGGCACCTATGTCGAGGTACTGAATACCTCTGTCAGGGAGCAGAAACAACACTTCCGGCTATGTTGCACAACTGCAGGCGATGGAGCTTGACCAACAGATAGTTGTTTTAGGTGCAGTTCAGGGGCTGTAACACCTACTTGTGGAGGAGCGTTAACAGTCGGTGCATTGAGCAGGTGAGCCTTGGTAACTGCTGCTATGTGGTGTTCTTGTATTCTGATCAACACCGTCGTGCTTTGGAAGATCACACGTTTTTGGAACTCAAAGTTCCCACGGCACCAAAAGGGTGGTCACTGGTGACAGTGGGCTTAAAGTTGGGTCTGCGTGCAGCTGACGACGTCTGGGCTCCCAGAACACCCCTGCTGTGCTGCCTGCCTTGTTTATTGCTTCTGAAGTTATAACCTTCAAATTTTCGTTCGCATGTGATGCCTGCTATCAACTCCCAACATAAACGTACCTCTGACGGACAGCATCGTTTGACGCACGCAAAGTCGAGTATGCGACGCACGCACGTGCCACCTTGACAAGCTGAGTCCTGTGCATCGACATGCACACACTGCTACGTTGATAGTCTATTTGCGTGAGTACAACGGTAGAGGCTTAAGCGGGTGACCTTGTGTACTTGCCGGGACAGCTGTCATTGCTGTTCCGCTTACAATGGACTGCATGCCAGCTACGCATATGCTGCTCGGGTGTGGCAGGGTTTGACAGCAGCACACAGGGCCTGCAGCATTGAGTGCAACACTATACTGTACAGCACAGCACGACTTGCTGGTGATTGGCGGAGGCGAGTGATTGGCGCTGCTTTCAATGGCTGCATAGCTTGGCTGAAAAGGCGCCTGCTGACGCATGTTTTGAACAGAGGTCCACCAGGGACCAATGAAACATTGCGCATATGCGTCAACAACAGCTCAATGAACCTGCAGATCTGCAGTATAATGTTGCGCTCAGCAAGCAAACACAGTATACACAGCTACCAGCCAGTGGCTGTGAAGCCACAGCAATCCTGTGGCAAGTGATGGCAGCACTCTTCTGCCTATGCACGGAGAAGCAGACAGTGCACAGAGGCACCTGTGCCTTTGTGCGTGATGTGTTGATCAACAGGTAGTTGCAGAGCGCACCACGAGCAACCCAGCCAACAGATGCAGGCATCTTGCAGTAAGAACAAAGGATTGGCGGTAGCGTAGCATGTTTCAGTCAACCCAAGCAAAAAGAACTTATAGCCAGGCACTGTAATGCACCCAATTGAAAATGCACCGCTCATCTCTGCTCTGGAGATACAAGAACACAATCTAGCAGCAGTACAGGACCTAACCAGCCTCAGGCACAAGTCCATGGGCGGGCCAGAAACTACAACAGCAGCTGTAGCTGCAGCTGGCCTCAAGCCACGAGCCTTGTGTTGAAACAAGCACACATGGCATTGCTGCTGGCTGGTTTCCATTAGCTCAGGTCCCACCAACTTGAAAGCAGCTGTTGCCAACGTTGCAAGTGCCAAGTGCTGACCGAGCGCGGATGATGCGGTGAGCTCGCACGTCTGCGTCCTGCTCAAAGACTGCGGGGGCCACCACTTGAATTTGGATGGTGCCTTAGCCAGCATATGCAAGTCTGGCACTACAGCACCCCCCTACTTCACGACATGGTGAACCTCACAAGTTGGCACATGCTGCACTGCAGCAATGTTGGAGGCAGCAGTGGGCACTCCTTGGCATGCATGCAGCGCTGTGTCCTCCCACAACGTGCTCAGCAATTGTGCTGTGGCTGGCAGCAAACACACTCACAACACAGCAGAACAACACCTGCTATGGTCGTGTTGTTTGGGCGCAGAGTCTGTCTGTGGGGCAACACCGGCTGCAGTGCATGAAAACAGAGCTATGCATGCAGCATTGCGTAGAGCGTGGATCTTGTGCCATGATAACTGCTGGATGATGCAACACCAACAGTGCACTCTGCTGTCCAACACATATTGTGAAAGCCGCGCCAAAATTGCACAATCGGCTCAAAGCTGCGCCTCCATAGCCACATAGATGCCAACAACATGCCAGGACGAGACGTTCGTAGCACCAAGCCTTCCTTGCAAGGCTAAACAGGCTGTTGAGTTTGCGTGAAGATATGTGACGTTGATGTAGCCCAGCGAATGCGCCTCTCAACAGCTGCGTAATCTTTGATGGGTGGGCCAATGGCCCTACTCTGGTGAGCATCTGTCAGGAAGGCACGAATCTGCTGACATGCAGCTGCATGCTAAGAGCACACAGCCAAGCTTATATCATTGGTGGCATTGCACCCACCAGCAGCTGCTGAGCAATGCCAGGGTTCTAGGATGCATCACGCCATATGGCGTGCTCAGCTTCAACCATAGTACTCCATGTACACGCGTGTGAGGCCCGTACCTAGGCTGCAGCTTGCTGAGCAGCCCAACAACTTGCATAGCAGCTAGTAAGTCATCCACAATGTTTATGTTGCATCAAAGCTGACACATGACCCATCGTGCCATCAAGCATTGAGCAGGCCTGGCAGGCACTCGCGATTGCATGCACAATCCTACCCCTTGAGCAACTTGATCCAACCAAACATCTGCATGCACATTCCTTGGCCCTTTGGTCAAGCTGTCTGTCAAGTCAGTTTTGTACCAACAAGAAATTGTGCAGCGCAAAACACTCTCTGCAGCACATGCAGAGTGCAGTTGCAGCAGCACATCAGGAGCTGTGATGCCGCATTGCTGCCTGCCCACACACCTCCTACATAACAACCCATACGCCGCTGGGACGGCTTTATGCTCGAGACACTACGCTTGAACACGTCCAACCAATTAGTTTGACTGGCTGCTGCTGGCATGCCACCACAATCATTACTGGGCATGATGCTCATGCCCAGCTGCTGCAGATAGGACGCACGTGTCTTCATGCTAGCTTGGACAACCACAGCAGAACGGTTCCGACCTGGTGTTGCACTGCAGCGGCTGTCGTAGAAGCTTTAGCTCTGCTCAACTTGCACTGCATCTCGACTCAAATGACACCACCCTGACGAGCCATTTTGGTGACTCTACAAATATATATTAACATATGCAACAACTAGTAGCATATCTGGTGACGTTGGACACTGTGTCAGGCGATGCATCAACGGGCCCGGGGCCCCAAAGCAGCTGGGCTTCTCCAAATGCATGCACGTGCGCACGCAGTGATGCGTGCAGACCCAGGTAAGGACAGTGTCACATGTGCATCAACCGGCAGGCTTGTTTAACATTGCCTCTCAACAGCTTCACTGCTGGCCTGATGCGCTCCCCTACCCAAGCAGCAGCGAGCGGCACACTGCTCTCCTCTGTCTTGCCTGCAACCTGCTCCTGCAAGTAGCATCATGCCAGTATCACCTCTTGCTGCAGCACTTGCCCGGCAAACTGCTCTCAGCGCAACTGTTACATGCAGCAGCACCCTGCTGCAAGGGGCGCTGCAGCACGCTTGCCACCGGCCATGTACCTGCGTGCTTACTGCTTCTCCGCAGAAACGTAGCTGAAGAACGGGCTGACCGTGGGCGGGCGGCTGCGATACTCCACATGCGGCATGTAGCGCTTCACCATGTTTCTCGCACCAGCAACGCAGCAGTTGCCAAACCCAAACAGCGACAGCAGCCTCTGCACGGCCTCCGGCCTCTCGTCGATGCCGTTGTACATGCGCTCGCCCTTGTTCCACACAGAGATCGTCAGCGTCTCAAAGCCTGGGTGCCACACGTTGCCGCTGAAGGTCGACAGGTTGAGGAAGTCAAACATGACGCGGCTCCCGGGCGCGCTGCTGTTGCTGATGCAGGTCAGCAGCTGCTGCACGGCGGCAGGCGGCAGGTAGTACACCAGGCCCTCTGCAGTTGGCAGAAAAGGGAGCAGCAGAAAGCAGAGCGGCTCAGAATACCATTGCATTACATTGCATTGCGTGCTCCACCCAACAAAGGAGTGGAAACCCCGTTTGGGAGCCATTGAACAGCATGATGCTGAGGGGCAGGTTGGCACAGTAACGGTGGCTGGAGTATGCGGCAGGCAGTCCACAATCCTCTCTGTTTCAGCAAGCAAGAGCGGCAGCGACAACAGCACCCTGGAGAGAAGACGGGGTAACCATTGCCATGCAGCGCTCAATGCAGGCAGGCAGAGTTACTGGAAAGCACTGGCAGCTGTTATCATGCCAGCAGCCAGTGCCCTGCCAGCTGCCCAGCCGCTGCGTTGTGAGCCGCTGCCCGCACCTGCGGTGAAGAGCGTGGTCTTGGTTGGGTCGAAGCTTGTTGCTGCCAGCGCGTCCGCCAGCTTCACCTTGGACAGGTCAGCAGCAACAAACTCGGGGCGCGGGTGCTGCAAGCGGGTGAGGATGCAGTAAGTGCATTTGCAGCAGCAGCAGCAGCAGCAGCAGCAGCAGCAGCAGCAGCAGCAGCAGCAGCAGCAGCAGCAGCAGCAGCAGCAGCACACAATCACATTATTGGATCCTCCACAGGCGCATTACTGACCCTGCTGTGGAAGGAAAGATAAGGAACCACTTCCAGGTGCTCATGTTGCATGCACATGCAGTGTCTTGACCACCAAAGGCAGTTGCTGGCATGCCGCGTACGAGGAGTGGCAGGCACACCAAGAAGCAGAGCTGTAGCGTATGCAAGCAGCTGCACATCAAATGTACTGTACGTGTGCGGTGCTGCAAGTAGGCACGACGCGACCAGGCCTCACCTCGGCTGCTGGCAGCAGGCTGCGCACCAGCTCCTGCTTGTTCTTGCTGGCGTGCGGCAGGTCGATCTCGTAGAACTTGACCCCGGGCCTGCTCAGGCGGTACGCACGCGTGTCGTAGCCCGCAGCAATGATGACCACCTGCGAGGCAGCGCACAATGACAGGTGTGTGTAATGCTCCGTTACATCCACCCACATCCATCCAGCAATCGCAAAAATGTGTTACAGCAGTCCTGCCTGTTTACTTTCAGTGGCCGAGGTGGCCTTCATACATGTGCAGGCCATTGTAAACCCGTGGAGCAAGTTGTGCCATGGCACTTGGAAGATGCAGAACTGTACAACACCAACCAGACAGTGGATGCCTTGCCGATGCAGCGACGGCGCAGCTCACCTGTGTGATGCCGTCGTCCAATGCTGCTGTCACGCCCTCATCAAACCACTGCGTGCGCACGTCGATGAAGCGCACCAGGCCGGGGATGCCCAGGAAGGGGAACTCCAAGGCATCCTGCAAGCAGCGCATGTCCAGCACAGCAGTGGAGTTGAGCGCTACAAGATAGTGAACATCGCCCAGGCAGAGCCTCAAACAAGGGTTCATTGCTGCAGCAACTCTGGCTGGACGTCCTGAGGTTGGTTGAAGACGCAGCCGTTGCATTGCACAGCGTCTAGCTTGGCAGGCTGTTGAGCGTCCTGCATGTCACGTGAGTGGCGCCATGGCAACAACAGCAACAGTCTGGGCAAGATACCTGCAGTGCACCCCTACAAGGAGACTGTTACCGAGCTGCCTGAGGCACGTCCATGCAGAATGCACAATGTGCATTGCATCACATGGACGCATTGTGCAGCATGGCCACTGCACGAACGGCGGCAGCTCACCCTGTTGATCTTGATGAGCCTGCTGCGCTGGTCGTGCAGCCTGCCGCGTACCGGCATGATGGCGTTCCTGAACCTGGCAGCCAGGTAGTCGGCGTTGCAGTTGGGCTCATCAAAGTCGCGCGGCAGCGTGCGGAAGGTCAGCTGCGCCCAGCAGGGAGGGCCGGACGTGTAGCAGGCAGCAAGCAGCAAGCACTGTGGGGGACTAATTGGGTTGCGGGCGCGCAACGTCCTCCTTGCCTCGGGCAACTGCGAGCTTGCCTCATGCCGAATCTCGCATGCGTATGCATCAAAACGTTGAGAGGTGAACCTTGAACAACAGAAATGCACAGCGTGTACAATGATGTTTTGAATTGTGCATGCGATGTGATGTCATGTCATGTCGTGTAGTATATGCATTGTCTGAGGTGGTGGCATGCAGCGAGCCTCAGGTACGTGTTCACCCAGCTGGCTCCATGCAAACACCACCAGCGCTTGACACCACTGGCGCTGGACCCATGCCGTGTGACGCCAGCACCACTTCATTTACAAAGCATGTACAGCTTTGCTGCACGACAGCAACGAATGTCAAGCAAAGTAAGGCTGCTGCTTCTCACCATGAGGTGGTTGGTGCGCAGCGACAGCGTCATGAACATCAAGTAGATCTGCTTCAGCAGGCCCAGCGTGTGGCGATACAGCTTGACCAGGAAGTTTGACCAAGTCCACGCAGAGCCGTCGTTGCACAGCTGGCCAAAGTCTGCGTTTTGCAAGGAAGTGCTGCTGCTTGCTGGTTGCAGCAATGCACCTTCCTGCTGCTGCTCAGACCCTGCAGGCACTGCTGCTGTTGTTGCTGGCCTTCTGCTGGCGTGCATAGGTTTTGCAAGACCAAACATGTCTGCCTTGTAAGCAGTAAAGGAGTGGCTCTGAGTAAGCGATACGTCCACAGTCACTGCCGGGGCCATGGTGACTGGTTGCTGGCTGGAACGTGCTGCTCGGTATGTTGATGCAGTGCACCTGCAAGTACATGGGCACAGATTGCATCAAAAGCGTTCTCGACATTACTTGATTGTAGCGCTGCAGTTCCGACAAACTTTAGAGCGCGCGTCAAGCAGTGCTAGCTAAAGTTCATGGATTTACGCTTAGACATGCCTCGGCAACCCACCCTGCTCAACCGCTTGCAACCTTGGTTCAGATCTTGTACAGCAGGTGACTTGTCGCCTTCATCAGCAGGCTGCAACTCTCTTTATAAGTTGAAGGCAGCCAGCAACCGCACTGAGTGAAGGATTTGGGCGACGGCGCAGCTCAGAGCCCAATTGGGCCAGGTGCAACCCGCTTCTTTTTGTACTCGTTCACCAGCAAGTCAAGGATGAGCTACGGCGATGTGAGAGCTGCAGAAGCGCAAACAGTAGTCATGCAACGCGGAAATTTTTCGAGCTTCGCAGCTCTGGCACTACTTCACCCGCTGTCGCGCCTCGGTCCAAGGCAGGCACTACATTGCACGTACGTGCAATGCAGCCGCATGCAACCCAGCAACGACCGCGTTGCACTTGTAGTAGACAAGTCGCGCAATGCAAAAGCCGCAATGACTTTCGGATAAGGGAGAGTTGCGGTGCTGGTGCTGCTGCTGCTGCTGCTGCTGCTGCTGCTGCTGCTGCTGCTGCTGCTGCTGCTGCTGGTAGAAGCGACATGCAGTGATGTGGTGACTGGTTTGGTTTGTTGCGTGTTGGGCATCAACAGACTCTCAGGCCTTTAGGCTTGTTCCTACTCTTCTCTAAATTTGGCACAGAGGAGCAGAGGCTCAGGCAGGCTCGCCTGCTTCTGATGCGTAGGACTTGAGCTCAAGGTTGTAACTTGTAACTTCTTGTAACGTGTTTGGGGGGCTTGGCCCCCCCCCCCAAAACAGCACTCAGTGACTGGGGGTGGTTTGGTTTGCTGCGTGGTTTGTTGTGTTTTGCGGTTACTGGTATGGTTTGTTGCGTGGTTTTTTGTTTGGCCTGTTGGGGGGGCTTCGCCCCCCAAACCCCTTGACACACTTGATCATCAACCACTCACCCTAGCACCGAGCGTGTCCGAACAGCACCGTGGCTTCGTGCATTCAATCGGTCAGCAGCAGGACAAGTACTGCTCATCATGTGCAGCACTGTTGCGAACAACACACGTACAGCTCATCGTGCAGCATTGCATGCACTGAGTGGTGACAAATATATATGTTCGGGTCCCGAACATCAGTCGTATAGTCGGTTCGCCATGCATCGGTGACCAATTCAGGTCGGTGTCCGAACTGCAGGCTACTCCGGGCAGCTGGAATGAAGCGTGTTTGGTTCCGAACTTCGTACTTCATGCGGAGGCGACGAGAAAGCTGCCCAGAACAAAATTAGCACGTAGGGTTTAGGGTATAAGCTGCAACTTTGGATGGAAATGCTCGAACGTCGACGGCAGGTGCCATTCGCCCGCTCTCCGTGCTGACGCGGCCCCCCGGTGCAGACGTACAGCGAACGCCCCCGCCAAGATCACATTCAGTTTGAGCGTATCGCAAATATCGCAAAACATTATGAAAGCGCTAGCCATGCCAAAAGGTGCGAGCGCACACAAAGACACGTTCCTCACAGCAGCAGCAGCCCGGCGAAACCAAAAGCGTTGAATTACAAAAGCGTTGAATTAGCAAACAAAATACATTCGTAACCTCAAACAAACACCCGCGGAGGTCGTCGACAGCAGGAATGTTATAGTATGCTTCCGCCGGCTACACCACGGACCACCACCACCACCACGGCTCGACCCCCATGGAATCCCTTCATGACCTAAAGGTCATTGCGGGTACCTTCGGTCATTGCGGGTATGCGATGGCCTGCGTGTTGAGCGTGCAGCAGGGCTGTCATGCGCAACAGGGCTGGACCAGCCGGGCAGCGCTGTCCTAGGGCAGGCCTGCGTCTTCATGCTGCTGTCTACTGTTACTTTCTCTTACCTTACGTTCACACCCACCAGTGCATGCAAAATCGGAGTCAATACTTGCGTTAGATGTCGAATGAGCGGCTTGATTCAGCAGCGACAGGTACGTGATCGACCTGCAACCTGGTTGCACGCTCACCACGCAAGGCGCCAGCAGCAACATGTTGTACATGCATGCGTGCTTCAAGCAGGTGCACCTGCTGTATTACGTGAATCTGGCACATATGTCAAAAGCATAGCATGGCGCTTACCATACCTGTTGCCAGCAGTGCGGATTACTGCAGCTTGTTACAAGCACCAGCACCGTGCTTGTTACAACAGCACTGGCATGTCACTCATTTCAAATCAGCCACAACGGTCAGGTAGCGATCCGTCAGCTCGCAATTGGGCAAGAATACCAACGCAAGCGCGAGGTTGAGCCCAAACAACAGGTGGCAACAGTTGATGATGATGATGAGGTGGCAACAGTTCAGTTCATGCTCAGGCTGCCGGCAGCTGGGCGCCCAGCTGCAGCTCAGCGTCAAAGCATGCCTGCAGTGCTGTGTCCTCTCACCCAGCATGTACAACAGGTGAATCAGGACCAGTTTGCCCTGTAACCCAGCAGAACCTACATGCAGTTATCATCTACAACAACTGAAACTCCTGCGCATCTGCAGAAGCCCAAGCAACCTGGACTAGCTTATCCCATGCATGCTGCAGCAGTGGCATTCAATGGATGTGGTGGAGTCTCATGTGGCCACTACTTCAATTAAAGCAGTGCTGCTCTCCCAGCCACATGCGATGCAACAGCTGTGAACAGCTGTGAGAACAATCAGGCAGCATGCAGCACGCGCTGCACCTGTGCCGGCAAAGGCGCCGTGTGCTGGCACGCCACTCACAGTGCGGCGATAAGCAGGAAAGCATGAGACTCCACCAGAACGCTGCACAAGTGTACGCGCAAGCAACTGCACTTGTGCGCGCTGCCTGCACCTACCCAAACAGATATGTGCACAGATTGGCTGCTCGCACCCTTCTCAGCTACCGACTCACAACTTGTCATACATGAAAGTATGCAGGAGAGCTGTGCGGGCTCACCCTTATACACAGTGTCGACCCAGGTCAAACGTTGGTGCCAGAATGTGTGCTGTCCAAAGCATCAAAGCATCAAAGTCAACTCGCAGGAGCCGCTCGCAAGCAGAAAGGTGCTGTACGGTGACCCTGTTTCACCCCCGCAACCTGCCCTCTCATCAAATTGCCAACCTTGTATTGAGTTGGGACTGTGAAGTCCTACCCTACGCTGCGCCGCTACAAGCGAGAGTCACAGCACAGCGCCAGCTGAACCTGGCCCGTTGTAAATGCACAACACAGCAGGGTGCCGTGCACACCACCAGCTCACAAACATAATATAACCCCTGCAACACGGGGCGCTGCTTCAGCGCCGGAATGAAAGGTGGCTGCCATGATTCTCAATGGCCAGTATTGCTTCGAGCAGGTGGATGCATAGGTTTGTTTCAGCACACGCAGCCCGTGCGCACGTGGCGTGGACTCAGCAGTGCACATGAGAGCATGAAACCAGATTGCAAGCAGTGCACATGAGAGCATGGGACCAGATTGCAAGCAGTATCCATGAGAGCATGGGACCAGCTCGCAAGCAGTGCACACGAGAGCATGGAACCAAATCGCAACTCCAACAAAATGTTGTGATGAAATGTCTGTTGTCTGTCCCAGGACTAGACAACGGTCTGCTAACAGCCTTACTACCAGGTCCAGCAGCCCACGCTATTCAGGCGGCCCACACCGTACATTCAGGCAGCCCGCGCTATACACAGCAACAATTGTCACCTCTGCATCTGGGCCTCGTTTTGTCTTAGCATTGCGTTTGCAGCACATACTCATCCCACGCAGCACATGAGCTGCCATGGCACCTAAATCGCCCCTTCTCACCCTGCTTGTATGCAGCCTGCTGCGAACCAGGCAACGCACTATTCCAACAACCTGCAGCTGCTTTGCTTTTAGTTTTGAACCTGCGCACAAGCCACACAAGTAACTACACTCCGCGCCCAGCACTAGACAGGGGTTGATCACAGCCTTCCTCCATGCGCCCACCATATGCTGCCCGTGCACTCAGTACCAAGCAGACAGCAGCCATCAACTGCTGGCTCAGCTTCTACTGCTGCCAGCCATGGCGCATCAACACCCGCCCAGCTGTAGACCCGCAGCACTGCACAGCACACCAGCAGTTGCTGCTGCTGGCTGACCCCAGCTGACGCCGGCGGCACCGGACGGCTGTTCGTTGGTGCCGTCCGCGGCGTGCTTCACAGCTTCTCTCCGCACACGTAGCTGAAGTACGGGCTCACCGTCGGCGGCTTGCTGGCCCACTGCACGTGCGGCAAGTACCTCTTCACCATGTCCCGCGCAGACAGCACCTCGTGCGTGTGGAAGCCAAACAGGCGCAGCAGCCTCTCGACGGCTTCTGGCCGCTCATCGATGCCGCTGTACATCACCTCGCCCTTGTTCCACACCGACAGCATCAGCGTCTCAAACCCGGGGTTCCAGACGCTGCCCGACAGCGCCGAGAGGTTGAGGAAGTCAAACATGACGCGGCTGCCGGGCGCGCTGCTGGTGCTGATGCAGGTCAGCAGCTGCTGCACGGCGGCAGGCGGCAGGTAGTACACCAGGCCCTCTGCAGCAGCCAGCAAGCAAGCAAGGCGGTAGCGGCAGCGGCAGCAGCAGCAGCATGGTTGCTGATGATACGCGTCATCATGTCCACACAGCGCCTGCACACACATGTCTTGAGACATGTCATGCTTTGGCTCTACGGCTACACAGCCTTTCCAAAAGCGGATCAAGTATTAAAGTCAAGAACATATGTTTCCGCACGCACTGTACAGACATGTTGACGTAGCTGTGGCATAGCATCTTGGACGTGCTGAAGCTGCTGCAAGCACATGCGCAAAGGTCTGCAAACTCCGCCTGAGGGGCTGCTGCCTTCTTCTGTATGCTGTTTGCCAAGGGCTGCTTGAGCTTTCAGCTAAAGCAACAGCAGCCGATGTCCTGCCAGCAGCCAAGTGCCAGCTGCCTACTGGCTGCGTTGTGGGCCGCTGCCCGCACCTGCGGTGAAGAGCGTGGTCTTGGTTGGGTCGAAGCTTGTTGCTGCCAGCGCGTTCGCCAGCTTCACCTTGGACAGGTCAGCAGCAACAAACTCGGGGCGCGGGTACTGCACTCACGAAAGGCAGCACCAGGGGCGTGCAGACAGCAAAACATGGTTAGAAGCAGAGAACTTGTCAGGATCCTCAGATGAGTCGTGCCCGTCCTTTGCTCGTGTCCAGCTTCAATGCCAGCAAGACGCACTGCTGTCAGCATACACCCCTATTAAAGTGTGTGTACAAACAAGCGCAAGGCATTGCCGGGCACCTTTGTGAGCCAGCAGATGATAACTTTGCAAGCATGCAAGCTGCAGCTACTGTACAGGCAGACGTGACCAGGCCTCACCTTGGCTGCTGGCAGCAGGCTGCGCACCAGCTCCTGCTTGTTCTTGCTGGCGTGAGGCAGGTCGATCTCGTAGAACTTGACCCCGGGCCTGCTCAGGCGGTACGCACGCGTGTCGTAGCCCGCAGCAATGACCACAACCTGTTGTGCAAGAGAGGCAGTCACAAGGGCAAGCAGGTTGCAGCTCGCAAATTGCTCAGACAAGGGTTCAAAGCCAGCCTGAGCACACCAGCAGTTGCACACCTGCTGTGTAGTGCATAAGGCAGCTGGTGCCGCCGACCCACGAATCAACTGAACCGCAGCGGCAGCAGCATACCTCCGTTGGTCAATAGCTGTAACCTTCTAAGACAGCTAACTGTCCTTGAACGCCACGTTTCCATGCCTCATCTACTGGCCATGCCTCATCTACTGGCCAACCAAAAACTGGACACTCAATAAACTAGAACTGCAGGCGCCACACTTGACCTTCTGTTGAAACAGATCAGGACCCAACACACCTGCTAGGTGCCCCCACTGAGACCTGCTCCAATGCCGCATTAACTGCCTGACTGATCTTTGCAATGAACACAGCGTCAAAACCGCCAGTAACACTGCAGTTTACATCAGTGGGACCTGCTCCATTGTCGCATTGACTCCCTGACTGATCCCTGATGTGAAGAAGCCGTCGGAACCGCAAGTAACACAACAGCACGATCACCATCCAACGCACCTGCTGGATGCCGTCGTCAAAGGCCTGCTCCATCGCCTCATCAAACCACTGCGTGCGCACGTCGATGAAGCGCACGATGCCCGGGATACCCAGGAAGGGCATCTCGATGAACCACTGTCAGAAGCCCAGGCAAGGTGAGACAGGCGGTGCGGCAGGCAGACACACACGTCATAGATGTGACAAGCAAACAGCAGCAATCCCATGGCCAGGGCCGCTGAAGGCCTTGGCGCAGCGTTGAGTGAAACAATATCCCAGTGCATGGACGGGGTGGCCCGTCACCACACGAGCTGACACATTGGCTGCGGCACTTTCTGCAGCGTATGCCGGCATGCCAGTCAGCACACAGTGGCGCACTGCTATGCGCCATGCTGCAGCAGTAAACGCTGTGCAGCTGCGCAAGTTAGCGTGGCACAGCTTTGCAGCTGAAGGATTGGTGGTCTCCCCGGGTTAGCATGCAGCGCCTGAGTGATTTCAGGGTGAGAGGTATGTGTGGCAGCTCACCCTGTTGATCTTGATGACCCTGCTGCGCTGGTCGTGCAGCCTGCCGCGTGCTGGCATGATGGCGTTCCTGAACCTGGCAGCCAGGTGGTCGGCGTTGTGGTTGGGCTCGTCAAAATCACGCGGCAGCGTGCGGAAGGTCAGCTGCACGCAGCAGCAGCAGGGGCAGCAGTTGGGAGGGTTATGAGGGTCACGACACCGGACACCTGACAGCACGCCTTGAGGTGCAAGGCGCTAAACAAACTGGAGATCACAAATGGCCTATTTGTGCTAGGCGATCAAGCAGTGATGGTTTGCTGCTGTTGCTGGCACAAACATGCTCGCCAGCTGCAGCTGGTCCTACGGGAGACGCTGCAGCCGGGCACCTGGCTGAGCTGGCAGCTGGCCTGCAGCTGGTCTCTCTGGGTACAGCTGATCTGGCAGCTTCGCTATCACCTAGGCCTGTAGACAAGTCACGTATGCTGATGACTGGCGATGGCTCCTGCAGCGCGTCGACCGCTGTTTCGTGCGTGCAGGTGCTCCTGTAGCTGCGATTGCATGCGACGTTTTGAACCAGCTGCCACTGCAGAACTAAACACCTGTCGGTGCCTGCAGCTCACGCTACCTTGTCACAGCCGCAGGTGTAGACGCCAGCTATGCACACTTGCAAGTAGTAAGCAAGAAGGCACCTGCTTTGCATGCTATGCCGTTGAATGCAGCTGCTGACAACTTGAGCAGCCCTGCCGCGGCTCTCACCATGAGGTGGTTGGTGGGCATGGACAGCGTCATGAAGATCAAGTAGACCTGCTTGATAATCAGGATCGTGAAGCGGTAAATCTTCACGCGGAGGTTGGCCCAGGTCCAAGCCCAGCCCTGGTGGCAGAGCTCTGCAAACTCTGCTGCTTCTGCCTCTGATGACATGGGTGAAGGCGTCTCATCAGTGTGCTCAAGCGGGCCTGCAGGCGACAGTGGCTCCAGGTGTAGCCCTTTCTTGCCGCTGATGCTGATGTCAGCGCCTGCCGTGCCAGCGCTGACTTTGATGGTGTCTGGGCAGTTCATGCTGCGGGCGTCGCTCTGGTTCCAAAAGACTGTGCCAGCATCCATGGTGTCGCCCGCAATAGTGTTTGGCATCCTTAGCAGCTACTTGGCTGTGCTGGGATCTGCTCCGCTGCTGTTGTGTATAGTGCTGCAGAAGCAGGGGTAGCTGCGTATGCGCAGCTGGTAGGCCTGCCGGTAGCAGTAGCAAGCAGTGGAATGGAGGTTTAAGACAGCATGTCCCGTAGCAGCCCCATTACAGAAGATCAAGTGCTGCTGAGAAATCTGGGGACCTCCATAATACAAATATGCTGATGTCTGTGGACGAGTGCCCTTCTTCCTGCTGCTATCGCTACTGCTACTGCTGCAGCTGAGCAGCTACTGCGTGTACGAGAGTAGGAGAGGGATCCTCTGACAATCAGACCATTCAAGTGCCGGATGATCCCAAGACCATTATTAAACTTTAAGCAAAGAAAGAAAGGAACCAAAGCCTGGCTGGCTGTTGTCCCACGCGTGCAGCGCTGAGCGCTATAGGAGCCGGCTTGCAACGGGTTTGTCAAGAGTGCATAGCGTAATTTGGTGAGTATTTAAACTAAAGCTATAGCTATATGCTATGACGCCCTGAGCATTTCAACGCGGCGCAGCGCCTGGGTCACTCCACGCACCGTGCTTCACGCCGATCCGAGCCTTCGCCTGATCCTCCGCAGCACAGTAGTCCTAATGTGTGTTTGTCTTGAATAGTCTTGCACTAACAAGCAGGACGTCGCGGTGGTTGCCAACCGAGGGTGCACACGAACTGAAAGCAAACGCACGGTGATCCAACCACGATTGACCGACCCAAAACCTAATCAAACTATATGTTGTCGCGGTCAGGATCTGTGGCAAGCTGGTGGTGGTTGGGAGGAATGATACCTAACGCAGCTGAATGAACATCTCCTGTGCAGTGCCCCTGAGCAACGCGTACGGCTATACTTTGCTGTTCTAAGACAACAACGCATCTTGCAGGCGTATATACCATGTTTGTATAGGTGCAGAGCCATGTCATCCTGGGGTGTCATTTCCGGTGCGACACTGGCAGTAGAAGCACAAGGGATGCAGCTGCTATCGGTCTCCTACTGAATAAACATTCCTAATTATTTCATGCATCCCCCCGATCCGTCTCTGCACCGCCCGCCCAAACGTGTTTCCTTGCACAACGGCCTGCTGCTGGCAGCTTCAAGATCCAGTCGCAGCCACGTTCTGCAAGCATCGCCGCTACAAAACAACACAAAATTACATCAT
The DNA here is from genome assembly GCA_014080715.1 of Scenedesmus sp. NREL 46B-D3. Taxonomy (NCBI): domain Eukaryota; kingdom Viridiplantae; phylum Chlorophyta; class Chlorophyceae; order Sphaeropleales; family Scenedesmaceae; genus Scenedesmus; species Scenedesmus sp. NREL 46B-D3. The sequence goes on from JACERP010000222.1 coordinate 70,499, forward strand.
GCGGCTGTGTATGTCGGAGCCAGCCATTCTGGATTCATTTATATGCAACATGCAGCGCAGCTAACAAACCATTTCATCACGCCACGCACGATGGCACAGCTGGGCCGCCCAAGCCCAGCTGCCATATTGGCACGCTGCCAGTGCATGCAAACCATAAAGCCTGTCATTCAGGTACGTCACGCCTTCTTCTGCATGCAGCATACTGATCAGCAGAGCATAACCTATGTTTTACAAACACGCTCGGGCTACTCTCGTTGACACTGCCGCTGATTTTGAAATTGGGTTTGCGGTACAGGTGCGTATGAAGATGATGCTTTGATGCTGGCCAGCTTGCCTGCATGGCAGCACACTCGGAGCACCAGGAGAGCTTGAGCGGGCCGCTCCTGGTCAAGCATTGCTTTAAAGGTATGTCGTTTTGCATTTACCTGGAGCCCAGGAGCCGTTGAATCCGTTCTTTTACATGTTCAGCACCAAAATGCACTGCAGGACATGCTGCAATGCAGTGCAGGACACCCCCTGAGCCCTCCAGCACAACATCAATCACACGTTTTTCTAGCAAGAGTAAAACCCAAAAAGGGGAGCCGCTCCCACCTTTGGTGGTTTCTAACTGGAGTGCGCAGGCCCAGAAGCTACGGCCAGATTCGGCCAAAAATTAAAATAAACGCAAGAGCGCTCACTTGACAGGTCTCATCAATTAAAGATTGATGGATTAGGTGGTTGCCCAATGAGCCTGTCATTGGCTCGAAAACGGGCGATGTTCCCGTCGTGTAACATCCAAACCGTGCAAAGATCACAACCAAGCCCCAATAACTGAAGGCATTGAGCTGGACCACAGCATCAGTGCACTCCCGTGTGGGATTAATCCTCCCACAAGGGCGTGCCAGACCACGGCAGCAATCATTAATGGCTTGCTACAAACCGGATGCATCTGCTGCAGGCGCTGCTGTCTCATGAGTGACTGCTGCTGCCTGTAGTGGCAGGAGGAACGGGAAAACCCGCAGGGGAGCCCCCACAGCATCAGGGTGTGTAACCCTGTAGACCACAGACCGCCATGTGCACCTCATAAGACAGCAACCACGCAGGTCATCCATCTGATGAAAGAGAACGAGTTTTTTTACACGGGACCTGGGCTCCAGGTAAATGCACAGCTGCGTACCTCAACTGATGATCATCCTCATGAGGGAGTCCCAGCTGCTGCAAGTCGCTGTGTACACAATCCTGCCACCGAACTGGAGGCCGGCCCCTAGGCCGGTTCGTAACTCCATGCAATGGAGAATTCGAGGCAACTTGTTGGATTCTGCCCTCATCCATGCGCACAACGTGCCCCAGCCACCTCAGGCGAGCCGCCGAAAGGTGTAAAAGAAAGAGTGTTTAACGGCTCCTGTGTTCTGCAAGGCTGACTGTGCCACACTGCTTCCTGATATTCACCATACGGTGTCTATCAGAGAGCGCTCGTGTAACAGCTGCCGCAAGCAGATAGAATGTACACACTCCTGGCGCTCCGTCTGTTGCTTAGTCAAAGCCCATGTCTCACTGGCATGATACCAGGCAAAACATTGCATTGTAGCATCGCATCTTCGCGCTCACAGACATGTGCTTCATCCCGCAGAGTCTCTGCATCTGAGCAAACCTGCCTTTGGCCTTGCTTATGCGAACACGTACATCTGCATCACAATAACTATGCACTGCCTCCCACAGCAACCACGCAGCTACCCCATTCCACACATGTATGTATGAACCGCGACCACCGTGGTCAGAACAGAGCTGCAGCACAGGGCACTAACAGTACTGCAGCGATGCACGCACCGGGGCCCATGCACCAATCACGCCAGCAGCTGAAACTGGCAGTTGGCAACCAGACTGGATACGTGTTATGCACCAAACAGTATTTATCAATGAGGCGAGTCAGCTGAAGCTAGCATTAGAGCTAGTTTCTGACTATGGAGCTTGCTGGCCTGCCCTTGCAGGGCACCAGCAGGCTGCAGGACCGCTCCACCACAAATGAACAGGTCCTGCCCTCAGCAGCTGCACCTGCCATCGCCTGCTGCTGCAGCGGCAGCAGCATGGACTTCGCCGACAGCCCCAGCATTGACGCAGCGCTTGACTGGTCGCTGCCATCCTCCTCCTCTATTGCAAACGCCATCCAGTCTGCATGCTCCTGCTCGTGGTGTGCAGCCCGACCGTCAGCCTCCCCTGCAGCCTCACCCTGCTGCTGCTGCTGCTCCCCGCCAGCTGAGCGCTCCTGGCCGTCTGCTGCCAGCATGCTTGCCTGCCTGGCTGCAGCCACGACAGGCAGCTGCTGACTCAGCACTGCCCTGACACACTCAGGCAGCGCGGCCACCAGGTGCTGAGCCGTCACCCCGTCGGGCATGCAGTGTGCCAGCATGTAGGGCTTGTGCAGCTGCAGCTGCAGCAGGCGCTCGACCAGCAGGCACGCAATGAGGTCCTCGTAGCTCCAGCCCAGGTATGGCAGGCCAGACGCAACCAAGCTGGTGGATGTGCCGCTGGGCTTCTTGAGGTCCGGTTTAGGGTTGGCCTCCTGCGGCAGTGAGCAACGGCAGCAGTGAGTAAGAAAGGATTCTTGCCCATCTAGAGGTCGCCAGGTTTGTCGAGCTGTGACTTACCAATGTTGCAGTAGCGCCTTATCTGTCAGAAGACACCTTGAGCGTGGTTCACCACAAACAAGTTGCTTTTGCAGCTTGGCAGCAGCGGCAACAGCTGCTGCAGCGTCTGACGCAGCAGCAGCTTGACATGCAGCAAGCAGCCAGCAGTGGCCAGTGGGAAGGGAGTCAGCAGCAGAGGGAGTGGCAGCGGCAGCATGCCGTTGCAGCCACTGCTGCTGCTACAGCTAAACGTGCCTACAACACATTGAACAGGGCCGTCACACGCAGGGTGGAGCGTGACCAACATCGGCAGCTTGCTGCGCAGGCAGCGCATGCGGAGCACCTGTGGAAGACAGGGCGGATGTCAGGTTTCCACAAGTTCGTGCAAGGCATGTTCAAGGAGAAGCAGGCAGCAGTTGGTTCAGCAGGCCTTCTCAGCAAAGATGGGAGCACCACACTACGCAGTGCGCAGGAGCAGCTAAGCAGATTCCAGGAGCATTTCCAGGAGGTCTTCAGCAGCGATAGCGTATCTGCTGAGCAGGAGCAGCTCATGGAGCAGCTCATTGCCGGTGTGGAAGCCTCCCTCAAGGGCAGAGTCAGTCACAGCAGCAGCGAAGGTGATACGATTACCCCTGAAGCGGCGCATGTTTCCAGTAGCAGCAGCGACAGCAGCAGCAGTGGAAATGACCTGAGGGCAGCAGCATCCCCGCCGTCACCTGAAGAGGTGGCTGAGGCGATTGCAGCTCTTAGGAATGGTGCAGCAGGCGGTGTTGATTGCATCACTGCGCCTTTGCTAAAAGCTGGGCCGCTGATGGCAGAGTGGTTGCATAGAGTGATTTGTGCAGTGTGGGTGTCTGGCAAGGCCCCGGTTGATTGGAAGCGTGCTTTACTTCTGCCGCTCTACAAGGGCAAGGGCAGTGCTAAGCTAACAGGCAATCACAGGCCAATCAGTTTACTTAGCATTCCTGGCAAGGTGTATGCATTGCTGCTGCTCAGCAGGGTGAATGCCCAGATTGAGTCACAGTTGCTGGATTGCCAGAGTGCTTTTAGGAGAAACAGAGGTCTGTCAGATGCTGCATTCACCTTGCGAACGCTTATGTCTAAGTGTCGTGAGCACAAGCAGCCGTTGTACATGGCTTTTGTTGACCTGACAAAAGCATATGACTCCATACCAAGGCATGCACTGTGGTGTGTGCTACGAGCATATGGAGTTCATGACAAACTAGTACAGTTGCTCATTGATCTGCACACAGGCACTCAAGCAGCAATCAAACTGGCAGGTAGAGTAGGAGAGCGGTTTGATATCAGCACTGGGGTGCGGCAGGGGTGCGTGATTGCTCCTTTGCTGTTCAACGTGTTCTTTGATTGTGTAGTTAGGCAGGCGCAGGCAGCAATGCCAGAGGGCTGTGGTGTGCAGCTGTCTTACCATGCAAATGGTGAGCTGTTCCAACGGTCAACCGGTGCTGGTTCCTGCTTGTTTACCCTTTCCACTTTGTTGTATGCAGATGATATGGTGCTCATGAGTTGCTGTCAGGAGGAGCTTGAATGCATGCTCAGGATTGTGGATGACATTTGCAACAAAATGGGCATGCGTATCAATGCCAGCAAAACAGAGTTGTTAGCTCTGGCACCCTCTTCTACTGGTCCTCCGCCGCAAGGTGTGCAGCTGTCAGGAGGGGTGGCAAATTATGTGTCTAGCTTCAAGTATCTCGGTGGCATTGTTGATACAACTGCCACTTGTGATGCAGAAGTATGTGCCCGCATAAGCAAGGCCAAAGGCAGGTTTGCTCAGATGCAGAGACTCTGGGGGATGAAGAACATGTCTGTGAGTGTGAAGATGCGATGCTACAATGCGTATGTTTTGCCTGTTATCATGTTTGCCAGTGAGACATGGGCTTTGACTAAGCAACAGACAGAGCGCCTGGAGTGTGTACATTCTAGCTGCTTGCGGCAGCTGTTACACGTGCGGCTCTCTGATAGACACCGTCTGGTGAATATCAGGAAGCAGTGTGGCACAGTTAGCCTTGCAGAACACCTTGCGGCGGCTCGCCTGAGGTGGCTGGGGCATGTTGTGCGCATGGATGAGGGCAGGATCCCCCAAGTTGCTTTGTTTTCTTCATTGCATGGAGTTACGAAGCGGCCTAGGGGCCGGCCTCCAGTTCGGTGGCAGGATTGTGTACACAGCGACTTGCAGCGGCTGGGACTCCCTCATCAGATGGATGACCTGCGTGGTTACTGTCTTATGAGGGGCGCATGGCGTTCTATGGTCTACAGGGTTACACACCCTGAGGCCGTAGGGGCTCCCCTGCGGTTCTCCCGTTCCTCCTCCCACTACAGGCAGCAGCAGTCACTCATGAGACAGCAACGCCTACAGCAGATGTATCCGGTTTCTAGTGAGCCGTTTATGATTGCTGGTGTGGGCTGGCAGTGCCCTTGTGGGAGGATTCATCCCACGCGGGAGTGCACTGACGCTGTGGTCCAGCTCAGGGCCATCAGTGATTAGGGTTTGGGTATGATCATTGCATGAGAGATCTGTCAAGCGAGCGCTCTTGCGTTCAAGGTTTTGGCCGTATCTGGCCCTAGCTTGTGGGCCTGCGCCCACCGGTTAGGAACCACTGAAGGTGGTTTGGGAGCGGCTCCCCTTTTGTTTGGGTTGTCACTCTTGCTAGAAAAACGTGTAATTGATTGCAGTAGCGCCGGCCGCTTGCAGGCATACATGGTCTGCATGGTAGCACAGCAAGGGAGAGCTGCACACATGACACTGCCGAGGACAGGCCCCAACAGTGGGCTCAGCATGCAGGCGCTGCGTGCACTTACACCTAACCCAAGGGAAGGTGGATGCAAGCTGCAGTGCATCCAGCACGCAAAATGCTGCTCTGTCTCAGCACAACCTGGCCAGCATGTGCATGGTAGCCTGAGGATGCAGGCGATCAATCGCAACAACAGCTAGCTAGCTATGTGTGATGTGTGACAGGCTTTACATGCTGCTGATCCACCAGCTCACATATTGTATGTGAATGCGGCAGCCAATTACCACAACCGCAACAGCTGGGATGTGCCAGCCATGCTGAGTAAGCAGCATACACAGCCATGCTGACTCACCATAACACTCACCCATGCTGACTCATCAGAACTTTTAGGCCATGCCGACTCACCAGAACATACAGCTCGCCGCGTTCGTCTGCGCGTATGTCGAGGCGCACCAGGCTGGTCAGGCTGAGGCTGTTGTACACGGCGGTGCCCAGTGCCGCCAGGCCGTTGACGACAGCGCTCTCCTTGAAAGGGTCCATCACGCGCACTCGGTCGTTGGTGATGGCCTTGACATCCATGGAGGTGAACACCTGGTGGCAGCAGCAGCAGCAGCAGGGCATCGCAGCATGTGTTGATGCCCGGCGCACTAGGTGGTGTGTACATGATTACGGCAGGCTGTTGTCTTGATGTGTGAGGCAGCAGTGTTGTCACCATGGTCACCTGCAGCTATCCACAGCTTGGCTACACAGCACCTGCTGTGGGCCACAGCACAGATGCAATCAACCAGTGCTGTACGGAGCAACAGCGGGGTGTCACCAGCGCCTTGCACCAACCCCAAAATGTTGTTTGGCTGCAGACCAGGATGGTGCAGGCTCAGTCTGTCAAGGGCAAGCTTGAACTGTAATGTCCACTGCACTGGAGTGCCTTACTCGTCCCGCACACTGACGCCTGCATGTCATCGGGTGACAGACAGCAAACGATGGCAGGCCGTTGCAGCACTACAGAAGCGGCACGCTCACCTTTTCGTCCTCCTCCAGCTGCCGCTCCACAGCACTAAACGCCACGGCGCCAGCACTGCCGGCACCCATCACGGCAATGCAGTACTCCTTGCCAGACAGGAAGCGCTCCACCATGACCAGGCAGTTGCTGGCTGCAGCGACCTGCGCCACCATGGCAGCCACTTGGGGCAGGGCCTCCACGTACATCACGTTCTGGGAGGCGCGGCCTGCAGGGTGTGAGCCAGTGGGCGCACGGAAAGCCGACATGGTTGCTATGATGGAAAGACATGATAATTTGCAGCTTGCATGAGGGTGTAAGTCTGCCTTTCTCTAGTGTAGCAGCTGGCGAGCAACGCCTTGGCAGGTGCCTTTTATACAATACCCTCCACGCTATGGCTCAGGGACGCAGAGAGGGAACGGCAACTGGGTGGCAAACAGGTTCACGCAGCATATGCAGCCGGTGCATGGACTGTCTGTTAGGGCCAGCACACCCTGCTGAGTCAGCAATTTACTCGCCAGTGGTGTCTGCATGGCGAGTGCCTCAATGCTATACTTTTAACGTAAGGCCGGCATGCGTTGTGATTGCATGGCAAGTGCCTCGTAGCTGCTGCCCCTTCCAGCTGCAAAGAGAACATTTATTTAAAACGTCGTGCGTAGGATACTGCAGCACAGGTAACAGATTGCTGGTGGTTATGCAGCGGCCCCAGCACTGCAGGCAGGGCAGGAGTGCTGTTGGCTAGTACAATGGTAGCACACTTACCATTGACTGGCTTGACTATGAAGGGGCCCTTGTAGTCGCCGAAGGCACTGCGGAATGATGCTGACTCAACATCCAGCAGGTCGTCTGCAGCGGCAGCACAGACCTCTTGTCAGTTGCATGGAGGCTGTCGGGACATCTGCTGTGATGGGTACACTGCAGCCTGTACACAAGTTTTGCAGCTGAAGTGCGGATTGTGTAGCCGCTGCCCCACTGCAGGCCATGACACAGGCACAGGCTGACAGCTTGCCAAGCTGTGGCACTGCATGCACTGCAACAGTGCTTTTCTGCTGCGCATGACTTGGGGCAAGCAATATAGTCTAGCAGAATACGTGTCAACTGACAAAAATCTGCCCGAGGCACTGGCCCAGCAAGCCCGCACAACCTACATGGTGTCGATGGTCTGTCCCAGCACACCACACGAGTGTCATGTTCCTAGCACGTGCACAGAACAGTCGGCAAACTCACATGCTCCGTTGTGTACGATGAAGGGCGCTGTCTTGATTCCAAGGCCCCGGCAGGCCAGTTTGAACAGGCCCTTGTCATCAAGGAGGGCGGCGTTCAGTGGGCTGTGGCCCACGTAAGGTATGCCTGCAGTCTCGAGCAGCGCTGGGGTCTGGCACATGGGGCTCTCTCCTTGCACCCCGCCAGTGTTCAGCCACACCTGCGCAGGGTCAAGGAGCACCATTGAGCACCATTGCACACCACTCAAGTGCCTAAATCAGAGGGCCGCGTTGCAGACAGGCAAAGTCAGACAGATTTGTGCAAGCTGGACAGCTGGGGGCGGCAGCACCCCTGTCACTTCAGCATGTTTAATGTCACTGCCAGTGTGGCTGGCACAGTGTCCTGTTTGACAGTGGTGCACTGCAAAGCATCAGCTCGGTCAAGTTGGCTGCTCCTGCTGGAGCCAATGCATCACGTGGCTTTTGCCTGGGACAAATATTACTTTGCATTACATCTCCCTGCCTGCGACAAGTTGCCGCTCCACACATAGAATATGTGGCTGCATGGCCAGCAAGGCAGCACTGACATCTGAGTGAACTATCACAGAATTATGGCAGTGATGGACAATTGCCGAGGCTGCTGTCTGCTCTCAACCATACAGCCTGTACCTTTGCATACCTGGACGGCCCAAGGCCGGACAGGCCTTTGTGCAGCCCGGTCTCACAATCCCAGGTTAGCTCACTCACCAGCTCAACCTGCTCCCGCTGCAGGCGTTGCACGAGGTCAATGCCGTCAGGCATGACCACTGTGTCGACCAGCCCCAGGCCCACCAGCGTGTCACGGATGTCTTCGGCAACGGCCTGGTAGGACTGCCAGCCATGTCCAATGTCATGTGGTTGGGGTTATGCATGAGTGGCAGGCAGCAGAGTGAGGCAGCTCACGTCAACATCTAGCAGCTTGAACCAAGAGCGCAGGTGGCTGAGAGGGAGCAGGCTGCACACATAGACACTGCACTTGTGTCGCGCAGCAGCCAAGAGCATGTGGGTCTAGAGGTGTGCCAGTAAAATGCTGCCACCGAGACCAGGTGTGGCGCAATAAGGCTCATAAAATTGCTGTTTCCAAGGCCAAGTGCTACAGCGCTGGTGCAGGCGCCGCGTTGCTGCTGGTCACTCCCCGCGTTGGTCGCCCCAACAAAAAGCTGAGTGGCTGCAGCACAGCAGCCAACATGTGCTCACCTTCCAGTGGCGGGTGTTTGCCGTAGGATGTACCACAGCCCCGCTGGTTGTCTTGTTGTTCGCATAAACTACAGCAATTTTGCGCAGGGCTGCCCCGGCAAACACTGACTGGGGCTGCAGCTGGACCATGACGGGCCACTTGTCCGTCCTCGTCCGTACGCAATTGGCAGAGGCCTGAGCAGTAAATTTCACAAATTGATCTGACAGTTTGTGCCGGTTCTGTGCAGAATTGCTGGTCTGTGGACTGGGATGAAGGTCGCGGTGAACAACACAGAAGTAAGCCAACAAGTAATAGACAATGGTGGCAGATGAGAAGCCTGAAGTGTTTAAGACCGAACAACTGAAGTTCAAAGTTATGCTGAACTTTTATACAGTGCCGGCATGATCAAATGCAGCTTATCAAATGCAGCTTATCAAATGGCCGTTGTGCCACCAACCCGGGGTCACACAGTGGCTAGCAGAGGTGGCACCATCAAATGCACTTTGAATGTGCAGGTGTATTAGTGTTGGTGAAAGCTTACTCCTCGTTACCCGCGGTCTGAAAGAGACTGGATCAACAGCAGCGGTCCGATTTTCTGCCATCGCAGCACTGTGGAAGCACTGTTGTGTATCAGGAGCGGAACTTACTAATTATCGTAACATGGACGCATCTTCGCCTTTTGTCCTGGACTGGAGAAATGGAGTTGGGCTGGCATTGTCAGTGCTAGTGGCTTTCATATCTGGGCCAGGTGAAGATGCTGCTGCTGCAGTCACTGCAGCATCTGCCACTGTTGTTGACTGAGATGCACAGCAAACACAGAACAACGCGAGTTACTGTGCTGCACCCTGCTTGGCAAAGCATCAGCAATGCCAGCCATGACAGTTGGCCAGCTGATGGATTCCACCTCAGCCTGAGCTTGCCTGGCAGGCAGTTGTTGCAGCAATGTACAGCAACGCATGAGCTGACCTTGCAACATCCAGTCTGCCTGCTCAGGCGGTTCTGCTGGGGGCTGTGGCTTGGTGACAGCAATACCCAGTACTCAGCTTAAGCTGGCCAGTCAAGTGTTGAAGCCATCAGCAGAAGTTTCAAGTCCAGCATGAATTAGAAGCGCCAATGCAGCATCGTAATCCTGGTTTGCTGTTGCTGTACTAGCGATTGAAACATACATATTGCTCAGCAGCCAGGCTAGCTGGATTTAGTAATATCCCATGGGGCACATGGCAGGTCAGGCGGCAGGTGTGACAGCAGACACAGTGTGCTAGCTGCAAAACAAATGCACGCTGACTGACTGCATGCTGACTGTCGTCATGTCATGTGCGTGCTACACACAGGTGGCCAAGGTGGCGGCTCATTCTACATCCCACTGTTTTCAGTCCTGCTGGGATTTACCACCAATCAAGCAGCAGCCCTTAGCTCAGCGACAGTCTTCTTCGGGTGAGCTGTTGCACTTGTCACCAACAAATACCTGCCAGCAAGCCATAAGTTGTTGGCTCAACACTCACCACATCACAGCCAGTGCTCGTAAGCCACCCAATGTGCTATGCAAGCCTAAACCCAGCCTCAGATAGTGACCTGCAGCGCTGCTACCAGCACTTTAGTTGGCAGCAGATTGTCAGCAGCAAGAGCACATGCGCTGTGAAGTGGCAGGTCTCCTGCTGATACTGCTTGAACAATGCACAAGACACCCTGCAAAAATCTGCTCGCCTGCATGAACTCACATCTGGTGTGCAACTGCTGGTTGCTGCTGCATGCAGGTGCATCACTATGGTAATGCAAGCAGTAGCTGCGCCACACCCGCAGCTGCCTGGCCTCCCTGTCATTGACTACACCCTGGTGCTGGCAATGACGCCCAGCCTCATGTTGGGGCTGGCCCTCGGTGTCTTGCTCAACGCCGTCATCTCGCAGTGGCTGCTGAACCTGCTGGTGATAGCAGTTTGGAGCTGGAGCACTCTGCAGCTGTGTTGGACATATAGGAAGGCACGGGTGAAGGAGAGGCAGCACCTGCAGAGGAAGCAAGAGCAGCAGCAGCAGCAGCAGCAGCAGCAGGATGCGGTAGGCAGCCAGAAATGTACAGGACTAGATGTTGAGGTGGCATGCACAGCAGAGCAGGAAGTGAAGGATGCTGCTGTCTCCGTAGCTGACGCTCCGCAGCAGCAGCCCCTTGGGGAAGCAGCAGTGGCGAAGGAAGCACCAGGTGCGCGGCTTCGTAAAGCAGCCAGCAGTTGGGCTGCGTACCAGCCATGGTGGCGCGTGCTGATCATTGCTTCCATGTTTGGTGTGTTCATTACGGCACAGGTTGTGCGCGGGACGGTGACTCCTGCCTGCTCAATGCCGTACTGGCTGTTGCTGGGTGTGCTGTCTGCTGCAAGTGCTGTTGCAGCTGTGGTTGTGTCTGCGTGGCTGCTGAGACAAGCAACACGTGCTTCTTTATCACCTGCGTCTGTCACATCTGTGGATGCAAAGCCAAGTACCGACAGCTTGCCGCAAACTGACCTGGCGGGTGCTGCTGGCAGGCAGCACAGCTTTGGCGCATACGGCCAGGTTGGTATCTTAGGCAGTGTTGTAGAATACAGTGCAGCACGGCTTGCAAAGATCAACGTTTTGATGGTGATTGCTGGGTTGTTGTTGGGCACATGGCCGCTGTCTCCCATCATCATGGCTCTGCCGGGCATGCATCCTCAGGTCGCAGCTGGCACGAGCAAGCTGATGCTGTTCATGATCACCGGCGGCACTGGCTTGTCTTTCATCGCCAGCGGCAACATCAACATGTCGTACATGCTTGTGTATGGCCTCACGAATGCGGTTGCAACGCCGATAGGGGTGTGGGTCATGGACCGCGTGATAAAGCGCAGCGGCAAGCCTAGTGCGCTGCTGCTGCTGACTATTGCAAGGTTGGCGGCATGTGTTGTGGTGCAGGCTGCGTTCCAGGCGGTGCCTAGCTTGATAGCGCTAGAGCGTGGCTTGCCCAAGGCAGGCTTCCTGCCCCATGGCCTGTGCCCTAAGTAGTGCTGCCTGCATCACAGCTTGAGCGGCCTGCAAATTTGAGCAACGTCCTGGCATGCCATGCTGCATGTAGCGGATACCTGTATGGTAACAAGCAGGCAGGCCTGAATTGCAACCGTTGAGAGAAGTGACTGTACATGACTGCTGGCTTGAGGTCCATAGATAAAATTGTTGAGAGCTTGCCGTATGCGGACCAGATGATAATGACTAAAGCCAGTACTGCCCACTGACAACGACTTACTTCCGGTGTCCTTACACCGTGGCTCTGCCCATGACGTCAGCTCCTTGCACCGCCGTATGCATCCAACGCACAAGTTTTACCGCAGGCATTCAGCAGCGAGCCGCTGCCGTAGCACGCTGGAAACAAAGCTGCAGCAACTTGACTGACCAGGCAGAGCAGTGTTGATCCTTGTCTTGTTGATTGAAACTGCAACTGCTTGCAAGGCACTCGCCTGGTGGTGGTCAGCAAACAACCTAATGACGGGTGAATATGCCATGACACCAACTCTGATGTGCGCCCAGCAACAGCCAATTAGGCAACAATTCTTATGCGAAAAACCCGACTGCAGTGTGCAGAACATTGCGGTCATCCCCCTCCTCACCCCATGCAACCAAGACTGGGGCATGTGACCACTGTTGCGCACCCACTGCCAATCCATGCTGGCAACTCTGACGACAAGCGCCAGGCCATATGTTACTCATGACACCTTGTGTGTGACGCCAAGTGGCTGGGTCTGTGGCCCTGGCCCAGCAAGAAATTCTTGCCAAGAAGCCACATGATACCCACATGCACTGCCGCTGCCTAAACTTTCTTGTAGTCATACTGCAGCTGCCGCAACCGCTGCACGTCCCTTGCCGTCACGTGTATGCTGTGGACCACGTAACAGCACAGCAAGCACACCCCAAGCGGCAGCAGCGGCAACCAAAGCAGCTCCCACTTTGCGCCAACGTCCCAACCGTACTTCTGCACGCTGGCCCACAGCGCTGCGCTCCAGTAAAAGCAACCGACACTAGCCAGTGCAACTGCATTGCCAAGCAGCATCTGCACCTGCACACCTGCAGGCATGCATGCTCGCTCCCTGTCGCCTTTCTTCGGCAGCTCTTTGACCAGTCCAGCAGCTGCTGCTAGCAGGCCAAACCCTTGCAGCAACAGGATTGCTGCAACTGTACCGCTGCTTGTTACTGGCCGGAGCTCTCCAGTGAACCTGGTTTCAAACGGGTGCAGCTGCTGCTGCAGCGCGGCATGCAGAAAGAAGGCCGCTAGCGCTGAACTGATGCAGGCGAAGGTGAGCTTGAAGGCACGGTTCTGCTGCAAGTGCTGTTCCTCCACTGCTGCAATGACGGCTGCTTGTTCTTCAGCGTCCAGCGGCTGGCTGTCTGCTAGTAGCTGGTCTGCTATGTTGGCGGGCTTCCGGCTGCTGCGTTGCATGGCTGCTCCTGCTTCTGCTGCTGCTCTGAGCAAGCACGTGACAGTGAGTAGCAGCACTACTGTTGTAAGGGATGCCTGCTACAGCAGCTCCTGCCGCACACGTTTAGCTTCGTTTGTGGATCTCCTGCACGGTGACAGAAAGCACAACAGGCACAGTGGCGGGTTACAGCAGCCTGCACATCTGCAGTGTTGTTGCAAGCACATGTGACCATGTACATCAAGGACATCGTGGATGTCTTGGTCACGGTGACGATGCTAGGTTACAGCAAAACAAAGTTACGGGCAGCTTCTATGCATGTGTCTGTGCAGCAGTGCTGTTGCTGATGCTGCAGCTTGGTCACCAGACACAGGCTTGTGGGACCCACAATGTGGGTTATTGCTGCTGCAGGCGAGATTGCTGCTGCAGGCGAGGCTGCAGAAAAAAAAGGCCAATGCACACATTGCCGAATAGTGATGAATGCTGACTGCTGAGCACAGAAGCAGGTACAAGAGCACGCACCGGAAGTGGATCAGCTGCCTTGCTGGTCAGTTGGTCAGCTTGTTGTACAGGCATACGATACTGCCTGCGCACGCACGTCTTCAGCGTTCGTACGTCCAGTGGGATTGTAATGCTTGCAGCAACAACTGAGTTTGGAAGTGTCTTTTGTAGTTCGCCGCTCAGCAAACAAGGTGTGTTAGTCATGTTGTGATCAGGGCTTGATGTCCCGTAATGCTAAGCCTTTCAGTTTACGCACACTATATTGTTACCCACAGATATTTTAAAGAGCTGTTTGAGCATTAGCGGGCGCAGCAGCACCCGTGGATCCGAATTTGCCTTCTGCTGGCATCACCGGCTGACAACTGCTGCATCTCCTTGACCGACGCATTAGCCTGTCAGGCAGCCCTCAGACACTGTTGTAATACCAATGCACGTCATGGCGCCGAACTCTACAGCTGCTACGTCTTGCGTGCGCGCTGCACCGCGTGCTGCCTTCAAGCCTGTACCTGCCCGCCATGGACGGCCATGTGCCCAGCCGCTGATCAAACATGTAAGCCAGAGCAAAGCCGTGCTGGATAGCGCTCTTGCCTCTCACAATGCTTACTGACTGTATGTGTGATCAGCTGCATACGTGCATGGCAACCGCACATGTACTGCCATCACTTGCCCCTGCTGCTGAACATAACACCAACATCACATTTTGATGAGAGCAGGTTACCGCACGCTCTACTCAGGAGTCGGCCACCGCACCAACAACAGCAATGCCAGCGCCTGCATCAGCAGGACGGTTTGCTGGTGTGGATCGTCGCTCGCTGCTGCTGGGGCTGCTGGCTGCAGGGCAACTGCTGCCAGGCAGTCAACTGCCAGCACTGGCAGGCACCCCGGATATCACCACAGTGAGTGTATCCCCTAGCAGTAACAGCTTGTCACATGTGGTGCGGCATGGCAGTTCTGATGTGTGTGCAGTGTTTGCAATGCATGGCCACCCTGCACAACGGTCATGTAACAGCATCATGCATGCACATCAACACCTTGGCCTGCACTGAAGCCCCAGCCATGGCAGCAGCAGCAGCAGCAGCACCACCACCACCACCACCGCACGCCTGCCATGCTGCCTGCCTGCCTGGCCTGGTGTGCTGGCAGGTGTTTGTGGCTGGCTCCACCGGCAACACTGGCCGGCGCGTCGTGCAGCAGCTGAGAGCAGCAGGATACAAAGTGCGAGCAGGAGTCAGGGTGAGCAGCCTGCTGTGGTAGCACACCGCCGCTGCAGCCAAGCATCGACCGCTGAGGCACTGCGAGGCATGTCAGGTCCACACGACGGACTCCAATGCACTGCAGCTGCAGGGTGTCAGCGGCCATGAGCAGCGGCACAATCCGTTGCAGGGGAAGTCAAACAGCAAACCTGGTGCTTTGTCTCAAGCTGCCGGGTGCCTGCCTTGCAGTGCTGGAGTTGGGTGCTGCGCCAATGGCAATGCATCACGCCGAAGTTACAGCTGGTGCCATTGCTGCTGCTGCTGCTGCTGCTGCAGGACGCCCGCAAGGCTCAGTCCCTGGGCTTTGCCTTGGACTCCGGCATCAGCATAGTGGAGGCAGACGTGACAAAGGACGCCAGGTGGGCGGCGCTGCTTTGATGTGGGCTGGATATCACTTGCTCAATGCTCACTTGTTGCAGATGCCCCAGTCACAAGCTGTTGAGCAGCTGCATATCGGGCTTGTGTGCTGACGGTGGCAGCTCTAGTGGCTGTGCATGTGATGGAGCAACACTTGCACTGCACACACCACCAGCGCGGCATGCTTCTGCACAAACCATCGCAGCAGCTGCATGAAGAGCGGTGTACATTGTCGCATAGGCTGTACTTGCCGAGTCAGCTGTCCCCAACCGTGCTGTGATCTGTATGTGCCCACTGCTGGGCTGCAGGTCCCTGGAGGCAGCCATTGGTGATGCGCAGGCCGTCATTTGCGCCACAGGGTTCTCGGGCCTGAACCCTCTCAATGTCGGGGCAGTAGACGAGAAGGTGAGCTAGCTGCAGTATGCTCTGGCTGTCCTCGCTTTTGTGAGTTGCTGCCGTGTGCTTTTATCAGAAACTGGAAGTGCTGTGAAGTGGTCGCTCAAGTGTGCACATTGCCACACAAGACGCGGCTTGCAGGTGGGGCGTGGTATGCAGGACCGCTCAACGGTGCTGGCGGCTGGTGCCACCCTATTTGTAGTGCAACTTCACCAGCGAGCCCCCTGCGTCATGTAACACAAACTACCATTTAGAAGTTTGCTGGTGAACGCAGAAGGGGCTGTGGGCGTGCTGCAGCAACAAATCCCTGTCCTGTATGCTGTTCCGCTGCTTGCAACCCACCACAACACCTCTGTTGTGCGCAACTTGGAAGGTGCATGCATGGCAGCAGACACTGCCACCACAGCCAGCGAAGCACGGCGCTTGTCCTGTCGCTGCGCCTGCTTCTCCTTGCAGGGCACCATCAACTTGGTGAATGCAGCCAAGGCACGTGGAGTGTCCACCTTTGTGCTGATGTCCTCGCTGCTCACAAACGCAGCAGCCATAGGCCAGAAGAACAACAGGAACTACAAATTCTGAACCTGCTGGGCGGGGTGCTGGACCGCAAACTGGTGAGCACCTGCTGCAGTCGCTCATGGTGGGTGTGTCACCAGGTGATACTTGCCGCTCCTATCGGTCGTGTGACTGCTGACAACTTCAGGTGGGTTGTTCTTGATGACCTGATTCTGCGGATGACGGCATTGGGGGGATTTTGAATTTGGCATGAAAGGGGGTGGTGACCCGCCTCCCGTCTTTAAAATCCACATGGCGCATTGCAGCTGCTGGTAGCGGAAGTTCTAGCAGGCATGCAAGTAGGAGTTGTTGAGGGGGTGCTGTCGAGCCTGCAGTCCATCTGCCACTTTGCACACCTTGCGGAGCGTCGAATGGTGATCACAGCTGCAACTACATGGGCAACCTTCTGCTTGGCATGGAGTCTATCATCTCACCTGGCAGTCCCAGCCAACGACCAAACATACCCACCCCACAACTGTCTGCTGCAGGCAAGCATCCGATGAGGGTCGCATCTCATATGGTTTCCTGCATCCTGCAAGCCTTGCTGCCTGCAACTGAGACTCAGTGTGTGGGCCGCAACGCTGAGCTGCAGGCTGCTGAGCGCTACCTGCGCGCGTCAGGGCTGCGCTACACCATCGTGCGCCCTGGCGGCCTGCGCAGCGAGCCCGCCGCCGAGGTCGGCCGGCTGATCGTGTCCAGGGAGGACAGCCTGTTTGGCCTGGACAGCGACCCGGGCAGGGCCATCAGCAGGGACACGGTGAGTCACCGCAATGCAAACCCCAGCGACCTGGGGTTCTGGGACAGACTCGAGCCCACTGGGCTGTGGTGGCCATAACACTGGCAGCTGCCAGCTGTGTGACAGAGCTGGCTAGGAAGCAAGAACGTGCTGCACCTGCAGTGCAATCAGGGGACATCTGTATGCGCTTCCAACACTGCACTCACAGTGTGGAAGTCACGCAGCCAGCTCCGCTTATTCAGGGGCCTAGCAACGGGCTGACTGGGCAAGAGAGCGGACGACAGGAGGTCAAAGCAGTCAGAAAAGCAAACCTTGGCACCACCAACATTCACCCCAGTCATCCCACAGTCAGCTGACCCTGTCAGCATGCATAATGGCAACTGCCTGCACCAAGTTTAGTTACAAACGCTGCACACTGTGGAGCAGGGTGTGCAACGTGGCTGCTGCTGCTGCTGCTGCCTGCGTGTTGCTGCAGGTTGCGGAAGTGCTGGTGGCAGCGCTGCAGCAGCCTGCTGCTGCCAACATGGTGCTGGAGATTGTCTCCAGCCCAACAGCACCAGAGCTGCCGCAGGACAAGTGGTTCGATGTGTAACACTTCGCTACTGGTGACCTAGCATGTGTTCATTGAGAAACGGTGCGTTGGTTTTTTGTATACCTGCATGCACAGTTTGAGCAAGTGCAGCGGACTGCAGTCATGTGTAAATTGGCTGCAGGTGACAGTGTATGCCGCATGACAACACACGGGCTGCTACATGCAGGCAATGCGACGATTGCAGCAGCCTATTGCTTCAAACAGGAACGGCGATGGTGGCTGCCTCTGAATCAGACAGCCTGTCTTGGTGTATTGGTGTAGAGGCACTTTCCAGGCCCCTCCCCCGGCAAATGTAATTAAAAACCGCCATAACGGCTTCGAGGCTTTAAGGCTTCATAAGGCTTCGCATGCAAGCAAGCTGAAGCTGACACCATCCATGTCTGCACTTTGATAATCAGCCATTTGAGGGCGTCATTGTTGCCTCTACAAACATGCGTCCTTTTGCAAGTCTTTACACTTCATTCATGCCTTGCAAACACAATGACGATGCAGCCAAAGTGGGTGGGTGATGTTGCGGCAACAGCTACAGGCTGTACAGATGTGCTGAAGCCACTGCAACCACTGCTGCTGCTGCCCCGTTCTCGTGCTGCGGCTGATATCGGCTCGCCGGCGTAGATGTGGCATCAGCGAAGTCAGCGAGCGTTTCACGGCGTGTCCACTGAGGCAGCGAGATTGCCACTGCTTGTTCGCTGCCCGCACTTGCCTGTGCTTGCCGATTTGTACAGCCGGTGTAATTCAGCACAGTAAACGAGCAACCTCACCTGATCAACTTTGTGAAGACTACTATGTCACTGTCGTCTAAGAGTCCTGCGTTGCTGCAAAGACACCAAGACGACCTGGTGCTAGCTGCTATCGATGTCTCTGACTAGAACACCAGTGCGACATGATTGATCCCCAATGTACTACAACAAAACACGTCTCTGAGTGACGACTAAGCCGCAGGCGTCTTCTGGCTGCGGTCACGTTGCTGTGTTAGCTGCTGGTTACACGTGTTATCCCAGCTGTCATTGCCAAGCATCCATGATCAGCTGATACTATAGCCCAATGATCATGTTTTGCCCTCGCAGTTTGCATCGGCAGCGGGGCGGTTTCCTCGTATTGGTCGACACTACAGCAGCACACAACCACTGTTCCGACAGATCAGGTGTCCTGCACACGCCCTACACTGCAGCTGCTGTTACAAAGCAACGGGGCATCACCATGATGCTTCCGGACATTGTCCCCACGGTCGTGATCCCTGGTGGGTGGGCGGTTGCCCAGATCAGTGCAGGCCAGACCAGGAAGGACGCCCAGTTGACAGCCTTGCTCCCTGTTTGCTGCAGTATCCGCCATACTGGCCATTGTGTTCGGTGCATGGCTGTGGAAGCGCGTGTCAGCCATCTCCTTGACACCAGGGCAGTCGGTGTTCCGCTCTCAGAATGGCAGGGAGTATCTGCTGGAGGAGGAGCAGCGTGGCGACGACGAGGTGCGACGCAGTCTCATGTTGCCTTCCCTTGCTGATCTGTGTATAGTACATGCCTACAGTGTCGTCGAGTAGCTGGATCACGCCTTGTGCTGCTTGCCAATGCAGGTGGTGCAAAAGGCTGCTGACATCCAGGAGGCCATCAGCGAAGGTGCCAACTCATTCCTTTTCACCGAGTATCGCTACATGGGAGTCTTCATGGTGAGTGTATGGGGCCAAGGAGCCAGCAGCAGAATCGACGTGGCGTCAGGGGTAATCACTCACAGTGCGCTCTGCTGCCTGCCCTCGCAGGTGATCATGGCTGTGCTGATCTTCGCCCTCCTGGGCTCGATAACCCCAGAGGATGGCCGCACTCGTGCAGACGAGGTCCGCAACGGCTTGTTCTCCACGGTTGCCTTCCTGCTCGGTGCAGTCACCTCCATCGTGTCTGGCTATGTGGGCATGAAGATTGCTACATATGCCAACGCCAGGACTGCCCTGGAGGCCAGGAAGGGCATTGCACCCGCCTTCATGTGTGGTGGGTTACGCTGTGTCGGCATTTAGTACGTCACCCTCTCTGATTTACATGCACATGATGTTATTCCGCTGATTATAGGCGCTGCTGCTGCTGCTGCTCACAAGTTCATTGTTGCTGCTTGCAGCAAAGCTTTGCATGCATGCCCTGCTGCTCTTTGCACGGCGGTCTGCTGCCTTGACTGTCTCAGGTTGCTTACCACGCCTGCTGCCTGCCTGCTGCAGCTTTCCGCTCCGGTGCTGTCATGGGCTTCATGCTGGCTGGCTTTGGCCTGCTAAACCTGTTCATTGCGATCGTGGTGTTCCAGAAGGTACGCCGAGGCAGCAGCAACAGCAGCGTGTTGCACATTGTTCCTGTCCATATGTGCAGCCACAAGCAGTAGAAGCTGTGCATTCTTGTTTCTTTGTGCTAATGGCTTCAGGCTGTTGCTGATGTATGGCTGCCAGCAGCACGTCTCCCCCCTCCCCATGCCACTACTATGCACTCACCTGCAGTACGGCTGGATTTTCTCGGAACCACAATGCTTGCCGTGCATGCACATTTACACGTGTAAGGTTTGTCCCGCACTCTCCTGCAGGCCTATGGAGACGACTGGAAGGGCGTGTTTGAGGCCATCACTGGCTATGGTCTCGGTGGCTCGTCCATTGCTCTGTTTGGTCGTGTGGGTGGTGGCATCTACACCAAGGCTGCTGACGTGGGTGCGGATCTGGTGGGCAAGGTGGAGAAGGACATCCCAGAGGATGACCCCAGGAACCCCGCTGTCATTGCAGGTGCGTTGTTTCGACTTCAAATTAGTGCTTGCTGTACACTTGTTTGCCGCGAAGCATGCATTGGCAATTGACATGCTGAGCGCAGCATGCACGCCATGTACGGCAGCTCATGCATGTTTGACATCCACACACACAGCATTTACTGGCTGCAGCACCAGCCGTCAACGCTGCTGCTCCTGCTTTCCATTCTCTGGCACCTGCTCATCTGCTCAACACAGACAATGTGGGCGACAACGTTGGTGATATCGCTGGCATGGGTGCTGACCTGTTCGGGTCCTTTGCGGAGTCCACCTGTGCTGCTCTGGTCGTCGCTGCTGTCTCTGAGCTGGGCACAAACCACAACTGGCCGGCAATGATGTTCCCCCTCATGGTGTCCGCTACCGGCATCATCGTGTGCATGGTCACCACCTTGATCGCAACCGACCTGAAGCCCGCGAAGCAGATCAGTGAGATTGAGCACACCCTGAAGATGCAGCTGATCATCTCCACTGTGCTGATGACCCCTGTGAGTACGGCGCCGGCGCTGCAGCCCAATCAACAGCAGCAGCGGTGGTGTTTGAGTAGAGGTGACGCAGACAGGCTGTGCTTGCAGGACAGGCTGTGTTGACAGCAAACCTGCTGTGGCTACAGTGCTGCAGCTGTACACGCGCTGTTGCGCAGCGCCTGCGCATCTGTGCGAGCAACTGTCTGACTTGTGGTTTGTTGCGCCTGCGCACAGGTTGCTCTTGGCCTGGCCCTGACCTCCTTGCCTGAGACCTTTGAGCTGCCTGTACCCAGCAAGACGCAGGGCCAGGTGTACGACTACAAGACTGTGAAGAACTGGTACATGTTTGTGTGCGTGGCATGCGGCCTGTGGGGCGGCCTGGCCATCGGCCTGCAGACCGAGTACTTCACGTCCAACCGCTACAGGCCCGTGCAGGTGGGCGACAAGCCAATTGAGACAGCAGGACGACCACCCAGCAACAATCACTGTTGCGTAATGGTCTCGGCACCTGCGCTCCTTTGCCACTGTGCATGCATAGCCTGCGGAGACGACGCACTGCAACGTGGGCTTCCTGCACTGTCTTTACTCGCAGCAAGCAGAACGCAGTTGTTCAGTTCTGCCTCTGCCGCTCCCTGCTGTTGCTGCTTGCAGGACGTGGCGGACGCCTGCCGCACAGGCCCTGCTACTGACATCATCTTTGGTCTGGCCCTGGGCTACAAGTCCTGCATCATCCCCTGCTTCGTGATGGCCATCACCATCTACATCGCCAACAGCCTTGCAGGAATGCTGGGCATTGCCTGCGCTGCTCTGGGCATGCTCACCACGCTGTCGACTGGCTTGGCCATTGATGCATATGGCCCCATCTCTGATAACGCTGGCGGTATCGCTGAGATGGCGGGCATGGGTGAGTTGAAAGTGCAGCTGCTGCTTGTACCTGCTCAGCTCCATTAAAAAGCAGCGGGTGCAGTTCATTCAATCGAAGTGGGGTGCCTGGCATTGGTGGAAAGAGCAGCAGGCGTAACAGGTGAGTTCTTGCGGTGTTCAAGTTGCTGTTGTGGCACAAGCGCAGTTGCACCTCAACAGGGCAGTAGTCAACAGCAGATGTCAAGCGTCCTCGCTCTGCAGACGACAGCAGCAACATCTGTTGCAGTGCTCCTTCCACTTTGCGTGCTACAATACCCACAGCGCCACCATCGCCTATGCGTTGCTCTGTCGTGCTGTCGTTGCAGGCGAGGACATCCGTGAGCGTACCGATGCCCTGGATGCTGCCGGCAACACCACTGCTGCCATCGGCAAGGGCTTTGCCATCGGCTCAGCTGCTCTGGTGTCTCTCGCTTGTTTGGTGCCTATGTCACACGCGCAAAGATTGACCTCATCGAGTCTTCCATCCTGGACCCCAAGGTAAGTGCCGTGCAGCTGCTGTCACACTGCTTGGTCTGCGTGCGCATGCTGCGTGCTGTTCGAGTGCATGTGCTGTTTGCTGGTAGCTTGGCATAGCTGCTGTCCGGTCGATCGCGTGAGTTTGATGTTATCACTGCTGCCCGCTTGCCTATCACCTGCCTATCCCTGCCTATCCCCGATGTTCTCATCTGCATGCTCCCACCCCTTGGCTACCCACCTCCTGGCAACCCTGCTTTCAATGTCGCCCTCACCCCTTCAGCCTGTTCACTGTTCTCCATCACGTGACACCCCGTCCAAACCTGCTGTCTCTGCTTCGTCTGCAGGTGTTTGCCGGCCTGCTGGTCGGGTCCATGCTGCCCTACTGGTTCAGCGCGATGACCATGAAGAGCGTGGGCAAGGCTGCGCTGGCCATGGTGGAGGAGGTGCGCGGCAGTTCAACACCATCAACGGCCTCATGGAGGGCACCGCACGGCCCGACTACAGCCGCTGCGTGAAGATCAGCACCGACTCCTCCCTCAGGGAGATGATCCCACCCGGTGAGTTGACGCAGGGGCGCAGGCGGCAATGCATTGCGCTCGACGTGTGGCTGCTGCTGCTGTGGATGAGGAGGCAGCTGCTGCTTGTGTTCGTGGTGCACTCTGTCGGCTGTTCTCCTCGCTGACAGGGCTGCTCACTCGTGCGCTGTACGGTGTTCCTGCTGCCGGCGCCAAACTGCAGGTGCCCTGGTGATGCTGTCCCCCATCATCGCTGGTTCCCTGTTTGGCACACGCGCCCTGGCCGGCATGCTTGTTGGAGGCCTGGTGTCTGGCGTGCAGGTGGCCGTATCCATGTCCAACACGGGCGGTGCCTGGGACAACGCAAAGAAGTACATTGAGGTGGGCCGCCTCCTCTGACAGCATCCCTGTACAGCCCTGCATGTCAGGCAGTACCTGCTGTCAAGGTGCGCTACATCTGCTGTAGCTTCACAGCCAACACTAGACCAGCAAGCGGAGGGTGGATTGTCGCCCAGGACAACATGCAGCCAATCGCCGCATACATCAATATTTGGCGGTCTCTGTTTGCTTGCCTACTGCCGTGCTGTAGGCTGGTGCGTCCGAGCACGCACGCGAGCTGGGCGGCAAGGGCTCAGACTGCCACAAGGCTGCCGTGATCGGCGACACCGTCGGCGACCCCCTCAAGGACACCAGCGGCCCCTCCCTGAACATCCTTGTGAAGCTGATGGCTGTCGAGTCGCTGGTGTTTGCGCCGTTCTTCGTCAACATCGCTGGCGGGGAGGGCCTCATCTTCCAGTTCTTCTCTGGTTAAGCTGATGGCGAGATGACTTCAGCCGCTGCGGCTTTCAGATTGCAGCTGCAGCGTGTGGCAGTCTGAGATTGAATGCGACTGCTGCTGCAGTTGTACTGACAGTGCCAGCTACGGCCGCTGGAGCAGCAGCAACCTGCATCGTAGTAGCAGTTGCTGCAAGTGACCGTAGCGTGCGTGCTGTGCAAGCTGTGCAGGCAGGACTTGCACCAAAGCGTGTCCTGTTTCTCGTTGGTTTCAGAAGTTGCGTGCAGCTGCGCCTGCGTCGCCAGACAGTTGCTTTGGTTGTTCAGGACTTCTTTGTGGCATTTTGAAGGCGGCGGCACTTGCTTTTGTGCAGCTCTACAGCTGGCCCCTCAAGTGACCAGCTGGCTGATGTTGGCTGCGCACAACACACATAAGTATGTGAAGAAACTTGTACGGACATCGGGCACTGCTTATGTCGCGTGCATTTTGTGGCTCAATGCTGCTGGAAGCGTTTTGTGCTTGGAAAGCTGCACGCGTCTATTTTGAGCGGAACAGCTGCATGTGTCTGGTTTGCATGAGCCAGCGCATGAGGTGCTGTGTGGTGTGATGGTGCAGCGACAAGGCAGCTGCTTGACTGCTGCTCCCCTTGCTGTGTTCCGTGATGTGGTGGTGAGATGACGAGTGGCTGGCGAAAAGCATGCTGCTGTTTGGTGCTGAGTGGCTGCATATACAGTTATGGGAGGGCCGCGCAGTTGTGGCGGCTTGCAAGTGAGCAGCAGCAAATGCGCACCCTGGTTGCAGTTGCAGCTGGTGGGCAGTTTGCACCACTGCACGTCGGAGGAGGCCTTATGTTGATAGATGACTTGAAGGCACATACACATGTTTTGATCTTTGGTACAGCTGGCTGTGTCGTGCTATGCCATGCTTCGTGGTGAGGCTGTGCCCCTCTGGGGGCCCTGTCGCTTTGCTTGGGTGGGCCACACCCACTTGAGTAGCATGGTGGGGTGCTTGCCTGTGGCATGGCTAGAAGGACTGTGTTCGGATGATTTTGGAGCTTGCTGGTGCTCCTGTGAAACAACCTGCATGAAGGCCTTGCAGTGGCATCATCTGTGACACTGCCAATGGCGTAGGGATTGAGGGGCCGCACTGCCCTGTTTTGATAGCATTGCAGTTTAGGTTCGCCGTGCAACATATGTCGTCTTGTGTGCTTAGCTTGTGTCGGAACTCGTACAAGCCTGGTGTAACAGACCAACTCAATTGTGCGGCAGACATCTCTTACAACAGCACACAAATGACACACCACTGCATGCATGCAAATATGCACGCACCTTTGTTACCAACAGCGGTGCGCCTAATGAATTCCAGGTTGATACAATCTTCTTGCAAATTTTTACAATGCACTCTTCATTTTTACGTGCGATGGCAGCATACAAGTGAAGCTGCTCCTGTGTTTCTCAGTTGTGCTTCACGGGCTGTTGTCGCAGCAGACATGCAACACCGTGATCTACACAAGTCCCCCCCTCCTCTGCATGGGTGACATGAACGCCGTGTGCAAAGGATCCGGTGAAGTTCACACCCTCTTGGTTTTAGGTCTGCAACAGCACGTTCGGTTGCGATATTATCATCATCATATTATTCAACATAGCATCAGCGCATCGCCCACGTGGGCGATGAAAGCACAGGAATGTGTGAAACATACCTAATGACCTGCAGCCGCTCTCAGCGCCGTGCTGCGGCGCAGGCCAACAGTGAGGATCAGCTGCTGATGAGTCAGCCTAAGGCCATTTGGCGGCTACTGTTCAGGAGAGGGCAGGTCACATGAGAGCTGCTCACATGAAGCGCATTTGGTGAATGTCGTGGTGAGCATGCTGTCTCAACCAGGCGAGGTGGTGCTGCACAGAGCATCAGAGGCACACAGCAGTATGCGCAGTGGTGGCAGCAGCAGCAGCAGCATTATGCTGCTATGCAGCAGCAGCGCCAGCATTGCAGCATTTTTGTTGAGTGATGTACTGCAGCAGCAGAAGAAGCGATGCCACGTGCACTGAAAGCCCTACAACTCATACTACAGCAGAGTGATTTGTGCTGGCTGCAGCGTGCCGAAACTTGCATCAAGGTGCGGCCGGAGACTGCAGCACAGCAACATGTACACCGAACAAAGCGTAGAGCATGGGCTGACTTACTGCTGTTTCTCTATGCTGATGTGCAGGACCTCAGGAGCTGCATGGCACCCACAAGCACATGTGTTTTCGGCTGTGGGCAGCATCAATCAGCAGCAGCTGTGGCATCAGCAGGTGGTGCACCCTGTACTGGCAAGCTTCTACGTTGCAGGCAGCATGCCAATTTTGGCTTATGTGGCCTGCTGATGGTGTGTTTGCTGCAACACATTGCAGTGAATGGCATGTGCAGCGTGCTACAGTCAAGCAAGCGTCAAAGCAGGTGCTACAACCAAATACCAAATACCAAATACCAAAGTAGGGCCACCGGCCCACCCGTAAGGAGCCAAACAAGGCTCATGGGGTCCAAAACATCGAGCAAAGTCAGCACAGCCGAAGGATGAAGGAGGCAGAGCAAGCACAACACAAGCAGCAAATATCATACTGTATCATTGATATCCTGCAATCACAAACTGAGACGTTGCAGCAGCCCAGGTGGCAAGACCAACACCGCTATAAGCAAAGGTGGGGGCGTAAGGTCAGCGCACGCATCAAACACTTTCTCAAGAACAAGGCAAGACGACTGCTGTGACAGCAATCCTATGCCATCACACATATAATGCACGCTTGACAGGGCCACAACAAGTGCCAGTGCAAAACTGATTCAAGGTACATGCCTGGGTCCCGCAACCACCATCGCTATGCACGTGCCGCCAGCCATTGGCTGGCCAGTGTGTTGTGGCTTCCAGGCTGGAACTGCTGGACCAACGAAATGGAAGGGATTGTGGTGCCTCCCGGAGGCCTGGAAAAGCTGTCTCCTACAGCAGCAGTGTGACCTGCTGTGCCATGCATTGTTGGGTTGTGCAGTGGCTTTGTGGACTCCTGTACTGTTTCTGAGTGGTGTACCCGTGATACCTAGTCTGGTTTTGTACTATCTGCTGTTGATATGCCTTACTGTGCATGTCGCAGCATCCCTGTTTTGTTGGCTTGCGAGCCTCAAGGACCACCCATTGACTGCTGTGTGACAGGTGTTGCAGCATGCCATCTACCACCCGGAACTTTTTCATATATAATGTTACACATATGAGGGTGGACTCTGCTTCACAAATTTGGGTGGCGCAGCCCAAGGCTGCTGCTTATCACACATATGAAAATAAACGTAACAGCAGGGAAAGACTCGTGCCTTGGAGGCAGCATGCATAAGCAGCAAGTCACACAATACGTCCTAGCAACAACGTTGTTTGTAACTCCAATTGAAAGGGTACACCTGGCGGCAGCCCAGGTGGCTAGCAAAGCCGAGCAACAAAGTCTGATTCATGCAATTTCTTACCACGCAACAAACAAGGGTGCATGCTGAGGGCCAGCAGACACAGCAAACAATGTAGCAGCCGAGAATTTATTGTGAGACCAGCACGGCCCAAGCGGCATGAAGAAACCACAGAACTAATCTCAAACTCTGCAAGGTCTGTGCACCTTGTCTAAACTGGTAAGTAATAACAAGTTGGACTCTCAACCTCATTATGCTGACAAAAGCAGCATTCTAAACCAAGGCAAGCTTGCCACCTTAAGCTGACTGCATTCACTGTGACAGCAACGCTGAGAACATGACACACATACCCCACATTAAACATGCTTCCTAAGCCCAAAACAAGCGGCGGCGCATTACTGATACAAAGTATGTCTTCATAGCCGCAACCCATGGCTTGCTGCGCAGGTCACCAGTGCAGTGCACACAGCCGGCTGGGACTGCCTGACAGAAGGACCCAGCAGTCACCAATGATACGTATCCCAAGGGCCTGTGACAGTGAAAAAATGCGGTGAGGTGGTGACACCACTACCAGCAGCATGCATGCGGGTTCAATCAACATAGAGCCATATCTAATCATCCCTGACTCTAAAACAACTGCACTCTGGAGACATTGCCGGGCTCGCCCTGTGTGGAGTGTCATGTGATGTCTGGGACATGTTGAGCATCTTAAAGATGGCCACAGCCAGTCCTGACAGGCCTGGCTAAGACATGGTGTGCATTTGTGTGCAAAACATGGACGTCGCTGTCATGAATGCATTGCTGTGGGTGGCACTGCTGCGTTGGCAGATGCCAACCACATGGAACCCAAACAGAGGGTTATGTCGAGGTGCGCAGTGCGGCAACGCGGTGCGGTGCGCAGCGGCAGCAGCAGAGGGAAAACAGCAATCATCCGCTGCTTGGCACGTGCCTCCCAAGTACGAGCCACATACACAGGAGCTGTGGGTGGCATGCAGTCGGCGCCCGTTGCACCACTAAGTATCTGCTCAAGGTGCTTGCCTTGCACACAAACCACAATGGTAAAAAAACCCCAATGATCAAAATGATCACACAATTCTGCAGGCAAGACCCTAAACATTGGCCTCTGTGCAGGCACTTTGAACGCCCTCTTTTCCTACGCTAGCTACTTGGATTCTATGTCAAAGCATTGACAACCATGCATGTCTGCTGATGCAAAGTCCTTCTAATCCCCTGATAAGCTGAGTCAAGGGCTGGTGAGCACTGCTGGATGGTCCGTCAAGCCACTGCTTTGCACATCCCCCAACCATATGCTTGCATGCATGGCAGTCCAGGAGTGACATGCAGCAATGGGCCAGCCAATGATAGGACCGTGTCCAAGCTGCGCAGCTTGTGCAGTTGCGGCCAGATGAACCTCATGATGGGACAGCTGGGCAATCAAAGCCTGGCAACAGTGTTTGGGTAACCAACGGGTACTCGCTTCATCTATACTCCCTACTCTACGCCCTGAACAAATAACCACAGAAGGTTGCAACAAGCTTGTGTACCTTGCGGCAACCGCGTGTTGCTGTTACAACACGCGGTAGCTTACCGGCATGCATGCACCACCCCCAAAACCTGGGTCGACTGCTGTTCCTAATCCTGAGTACCAGAAGGTCAGCACTCATGACACTCGGATGCGGCGGCTGCTGAGCACTGTTCAAGTGTGCTGAGCAAACACACTCAATCTTGCTCGACAACTGCTGCTGCCGTGTCTGGCGTGGCGGTGTGGTAACAACAGTCTTCGAGCCATTGTTCGGCAACGACATAGCATCAACATGACGCGCCTTCTTGCTCAAGTTGTTGGCACCCAAGGTTGGCGGCTGCGCTGACAGAAGAACCGTCCAGCCCTCCTGGCTGCTCAGCGCTGCTGCCGCTGTCGCCGTTGTCGTCGCGCGCGTGCCAGCAAAGGCATCTGATGGCGTGGCCTCCTAGCCAGCCCTGCTGGGTTGCGGGTGGCAGCAGCACTGCCGTGGTGCTGTTCGTGCTGCAATGCGGGTTTCTGTTTCAAGTATTGCCTGCTGGTCTTGTTGGCGGGGGGAGAGCTTGTGGTCTCCCTTGCTGCCGCTGCCGCCGCCAGCGTTGACGGCTGCGTCGGCTGCTGCGCCAGTTGCAGCACCAGAATGCGCGGGCTGCCGTTCCTGCGTCCCCTTGCCCCTGCCCTTCTTGGTGCAGGCTGGTCTCATTGCGCACAGCTGCACCATGCTCCTGGTCAACCTCCTTCATGCGCTGCCACCTGCCGTCACCATTAGCAACAGTGCCCCTGCAGTCCCTGCTGCTGTCATCATCAGCAGCAGTGCCCACACAGCTCCTGATACTGCTGTTGCCGCCACCACCAGCAACAGCGCCCCTGCAGCCCCTGCTGCTGTCGCCATCAGCAGCAGAACCCCTGCAGTTCCTGCTGCTGCTGCTGCCATCCCCATCAGCAGCAGTGCCCTTGTAGCTCCTGCTGCTGCCGTCCCCACCAGCAGCAGTGCTCCTGTTGCTGCTCCCGCCGCCGTCACCAACAGCAGCAATGCCCCTACTGCTGCTGCTGCTGCCGTCACCACCAGCAGCAGTGCCCCTGCTGCTGCTGCTGTCGTTACCGCCAGCAGCAATGCCCCTGCAGCTCCAGCTGCTGCTGTTGCCATTACCACCAGCAGCAGTGCCCACGCTGCTGCCACTGCCGTCACTTCCAGCAGCAGTGCCCCTGCTGCTGCTAGCAGGGTCATCACAAACATTACTGCTCTTGCAGCCTTGCTGCTGCTGAAACTGCTGCTGCTGCTGCCATCACCTGCAGCAGTGGTCCTGCAGCTGCCAGCCTCGCACCCCTGCACACCCCCAGGCGCAGCCGGTGCTGATTCACCGGCTGCTGCAGCGCTAGCGCATCCCAGCGGCGATGCAGTGGTAGCAGCAGCGTCGGCGCTTGCCGTTGGTCTGCCGTCATCAACAGCAGCAGTGCTCCTGCAGCTCCCGCCGCTGCTGCTGCTGCTGCTGCTGCCGTTCACAAACCCCTGCACACCCCCAGCAGGTGCCAGTCCACCAGCTGCTGCAGCGCCGGCTGCTGCAGCGCTAACCCAGTTCAGTGGTGATGCAATGGCAGCAGCAGCGCCGGCGCTTGCAATTCTGCTGCCGTCATCAACAGCAGCAGTGCGCCTGCAGCTCCCGCTGCTGCTGCTGCAGCTGTCATTCACGCTCCCCTGCACACCCCCAGCCCCAGCCGTTGCCGATCCTTCGGCTGCTGCAGCGCCGGCTGCTGCAGCGGGGGCACCTGCCAGCGGCGATGCAGTGGTAGAAGCAGCGCCGACGCTCGCGGTTCCGCTGCTGTGGCCACCGCACACCGCCGCGGCAGCTGCAGCAGCAGCAGCAGCAGCAGCAGCAGCGAGCGCTGCTGGGCAGTGCAGCGTGGTGACGTCACCGCCCTGGGGAGGTGTGTGCTGCACCACACTCGGTGGGGGTGTGCAGGCCGCCACGGCACCACAGCTGGCACTGCTGCCGCTTGACGGCGGTGTAAAGGCAGCGCTGCCCCCCACAGGGATACGCAGGCGGGGCACACGCAGGCTAAGGCCTGGGCCTGAAGAACCATCACTTCCTGCTGCTGCTGCTGCTGCTGCTGGTGCTGCTGCTGGTGCTGCTGGGTGCGCAGGCGCTGGCATTGGCAGCTGCTGCTGTGGTTGCATGCTGCCTGGTGCGCGCGGTTGGCTGCTCATGCCGTCCATCACATTGGGCTGCAACACCCTGCACAACGTCCAACGCATGAGAGCAGAGGATCAGCAGCAGGCACATGGTCTGAGCGGTTCATGCTGTCCGTCATGTTGTGCTGCAACAGCCTGCAGCAGCACACAGCCTGCAACAAAGTGTGCAAGGCATCCCCATCAACAGCAGCAGCAACAGGCACACAAAGTACTCCTACCCACAGGGCTACGCCGATCGAGGCTTCAACAGCAACAAAGTATCAGCTGCTGGCGATCACTTGTTTGTCCACAAAAGGATGCACGACTTGTGGTTTTACTCCCCACATCAAACCATGGCTTCAAACACACAACGCAAGCACAGAGACGCTGGAGAGCCGCACACGCCGCAGCTGGACACCGGGGCACGCCGCAGCCCTCACCGGTAACCACCCACCTGGACAGCTTAGGAGCAAAAGCCGGGTTGCTCGTCATCGCCATCAGCTGCTCAGCAAGACCACCAGACCCTTCTGCCGCTGCTGCTGCTGCTGCCGCTGCTGCCACCGGCACTCCTTGCTGCTGCTGCTGCTGCTGCTGCACTGTGGGTGCCGGCGCCCCTACAGCAAGGCCTGCCGAAAGTCCAGCTGCTGCGGCTGCAAGGCTAGCTGCCGTGCTGCTGCCATGCCTGCTGCTGCTGCTGCTGCCGCTGCTGCGTGCTGCCTTGACGGGCTCGTACTGCGGCTTGATCTTGTCGACGGTGGCGCCTGCCTTGTCCAGCTCCGGCTGCAGTGCAGCAGACTTGGCGCGCTCGCCCGCCAGATCACGCCTGCAGCAGCAGCAGCAGCAGCAGCAGCAGCAGCAGCAGCAGCAGCAGCAGCAGCACAAAGCGGAGGACAGCCAGAGCAGCATGTGAACACAACATGAGGGCAAGAAAAAGAAGAGCCAACATGCTCTGACTGCAGGGCTGTGGCAGAGGCACAAGGAACAGGCAGAGTTACAGTCCTGCTTGTGTAATGTACTTCAGCAACGCTATCCAGGCTGTATGTGCCAGACCTTTGCAGTGAGCTGAAGCTGCAGGGAAGCTGACTTGCTGCTGTCCTTGACGGTCCGCCTGCTCAGCGGCCGTGCTGCAACAGGCTGTGCCAGATGAACGGCTGGTGCTGGCACCTGCCTGGTTTGTGGCCGCAGTGTAGCTGGCTGTCATGCACTCAAAACACAGATCAACCCACCTGGCCTGCTCCAGCTCCTGCTGCAGCTGGCTGCATGCTGCTGCCATGCGGCCCAGGCCGCAGGCTTGCTCTGCAGACTTCAGCTTCAGCAGCACCAGGTCCTTCTGCAGCAGCAGCAGCAGTGTCAGCAGGAGCATCAGACCGCAACATGATGCGTCAGGCTTGGCGCCTTGAACACGCCACACAATGGGGACAGTCACAACGCACCAGACAGTGCACGAAGCCACAGTCGATGCGTGATGCAGCACATGCCTGACTGGCTGTCGACACCGCCATAGACACCTGCAGCCGCAGGGTCAGCTGCCGCAGGGTCAGCTGCCGCAGGGTCAGCTGCCGCAGGGTCAGCTGGCCACAGGTTGAGCTGGCACAGCCCCTGCTGTGCTGCTGTCGCTAGGCAAGCCTAGTTTGAGCAGCTCACAGGCACAGCCCTTACGCAGTGACGGCGCACACAAGCAGCACGCAACAAGCACAGCCACACGTGCCAGGATTTCCACAGGCTGCGCACGGACCATGCAGAGAAGTAGCAGCAGCATGGCCAATGCACGCCAGCACATCAACCCTGACTGCAGCTGCTGCAGGCCACGGTGCGCACGTTCTGCACCGCTGCTGCCTCCAGCACACATGAACCAGATCACAATATGGACAGACAGACAGACAGACAGACAGACAGACAGACAGACAGACAGACAGACAGACAGACAGACAGACACACAGACACAGACAGACAGGCATGAAACCAGAGAGGCATACATTTTCAGTACACATCGCTCGTATGTACGGATTCCTCACCTGCAGCTCTGCCTTGGCAGCCTCCGCCTCCCCAGCCTGCTGCGCCGCGTCTGCCAGCGCGGCCTCCAACGCAGCCAAGCTGAAGCTGCAGCAGCCCGGCTGCAGCGCAGCAACCACCTGGGTGACACCCTGCTGCTGCTGCTGCTGCTGATGATGATGAAGGGGCTGCTGCTGGTGCGGCAGCAGCAGCTCCTGCAGCTGTGCAGGGTGCGCCACAAAGTACGTGAGCATCTCTGGGCCAACTCCGAACGCCTTCGCAATTTCACGCTGAAGCAGCTCGCATGCGTCTGCAGTGCCGTTGCCGCTGCTGCTGCCGCCGCTGTGCTGCAGCTCAGTTTGCTGCTGGCTGCTGGCATTGCTGCTGGAGCGGGCAAGCTTGCTGCTGCTGCTGCTGCTGCTGCGCCTGTACTTGCCGCCACCTGATGAGCTGCCTTTCTCGAGCCTGCCGCCAGCTGCAGCAGCAGCAGCAGTCGGCGCTGCCTGCACTGGCAGAAACACATCCATGGCAGGCAGCAGCATCTGCACCTGCACCAGCTGGTACTGCTCCGGGCTGCAGCCGGCCGGCACTTCCGTCAGCAGTGAGACGCCTGGCCCAATTCCTGCGTCACTGCTGCTGTTGGGGTGCTGCTTCAGGCTGTCCAGGTTCAGGTTCAGCCCTGAACCGCCAGATTTTGCGCCTGCACTGCCAGGTTCTGCGCCTGCACTGCCGCCCTTGAGGGGGCTGATCACTGGAGTGGCGCTGCTGTTGCTGAGCAGCGCCAGAGAGGGCAGCTTGCCTCTTGAGCCTGCGTCAGCATCTGCATTGCTGCTGCTTTGCACTGCAGTGACAGCCCCTGCCAGGTTCAGCGATGGCACACCGTTGCGCTTTGGCGGCGGTGCAAGCGCTGGTGCTGCATCTGCTGCTGCTGTGCCGTTGCTGCTGCCACTGAAGGACGGCAGCCGCATCTGCAGCTTCGGCTGCTGCTGTTCAGCAGCAGCTCCTGACAGATTCAGCTTGAGCTTGCTTGGGCTTGCTGAGCTTTTGCTGCTGCTGCAGGTGCTGGTGGCTGAGGGCCAGGGAAGCCGCTGGCGTCGTCGTTGCTGCTGCTGCTGCTGCTGCTGCTGCTGTTGTCACGTGCCCCGCCTGGCTCACTGCTGGTCAGAGAGCGCAGTGAGCAAGCCCCGCTGGTCTCGGAGCTGGTGTCATCCTCCATGTAGAGCTGGACGTCGTCCAAATCCTCGAGCTGTACATCGTCCAGGTCCAAGTCCCAAGAGCAGCAGTCGCTGTCCGGTCCCATGGTAGTCCTTGCAATAACAACGCCCTGATAAAGCTGCAACTAGTACCGGGGCAGACGAAGGAGGGCCACACAACAGCTCAGCTCGTGTCTGGACAGAGCTGTAGCCCGCCACGGACAAGGTAATCTGGTGTGTATGTCGTTGCAAAAAACACTGAACATGCTTACATTGCCGATTTAAACTCGTTGTAGACACTGCGCTGACATACAAAGGGCAAACGAAGAAAGAAAAACGCTGTTTGTTAAACAGTCGTTCAGGGCTCTGCAACATTGTGTTACGCAACCAGCCATGTTTTCTTAGTTATATAATTAATTTAGACACATTGTAATGATTCTCGATGGAACCGTGTCCAGCCTATTACTTTGCCACACTTGTACTGCCCAGCAGTACTAGTACTGCAGTCACCCAGCACTGGAGCGGCTCGATTATGCCATGAGCGGTGTACAGATTTTCGAGCTACCGCCACGCCATCGCGGTTTGCAAGCTCGAAATGAAGCTGCACCTCCACGCCCAGTGTACATATGCCAAAGTTTGCATGCATGCGGTGTTGTGCCCTTCACACATCATGTGTTCACAGTGTGAAGCCATTTGAGGCATCTGGGCACCTGTCAGGCTTAATGGCCAAGCTCAGCGTCGGTTCATGGAAGGAGTGCTGCCGCATCTGCTGCCTTGAACATGCTGAGAAGCACCAGCAGCAACGCTGCAGGAGTAACCCTGCTGACCAAACCCTTAAACACATCTACTCCAGCTTCAACATGATGCAGTGGGTGAAGACAGCGGTGCTTGCTTGCACAATGGTCGTTCAGGGCCGCACGTTTGCCCAGCATAACAGGCTGTCTGCAGCAAAAACTGCCAGTGGCTGGGGCACCAAGGGCCTGCGCCACTGCTGAACTGGCTGGTCAACCTGTGCACAAAGCTCAGCATGTGGCAGCCTTGCTGCAGCCTCTGCTGTCTGTCAGAAGTCACCAAACGTGCAACTCAGCTGGTGCTGCACCTAGCTGTACTGCTGCACAGCTGCTGACACATCCTCCAAGCAACCGTGTGCTCCAGCTCAAGCTGCCTGCGTCGCTGGCAGCAGCTGCTGCAGCCTCTGCTGGTCTGCCGCCATCTCTGCTGCCCTCTGCTCATCACCAGCCGCAGCCCACCACTGCTGCGCGCACGCGTACAGCTGCACTGCATGCTGCACGTCCTTCAAGCAGCCATGCGCCACAGCCAGACGGCTGAGGAGGCGGGCGGTCGACCGAGCTCGTGCGGGGCCCACACGCAGCAGTGCCAGCAGCTGCTCTGGTGATGCTGATGCAGCAGCTGCAGCACGCGCTGCCCAGCTGCTGCACCTTGCTCGTGTGACACGCCATCGCAGGCGACCGCTGCCTGCGTGGCTGCATCCAGGCTGGACTCTGCTGCTGCTGCTGCGCCTGGCGCGCCGCCTGTTGCATCCGACACATCTGCTGGTGTGCCGGCGGATGCTATGATTACTGCATCCTGTTTGGAGTCTTGCTCCGCAAAAGCCAGCACTAAGGCTGCCTGGCAGTCCTCAATGCACTTGGTGTACTGCTCAAGAGACAGCCAGCAGGCAGCCCTGTTGCTCAGTGCAGCCAGCAGCTGAGTTGCGCACTCCTGCTGCTGCTGCTGCTCCTGCTCAACAGCTGCTTCCTTGTCAGCCTGCTGCTGTGGCTGCTGCTGCGCCAGCCGCACCAAGGACGTGTACACCTCTGCAGCTCCCTCATGGTCACCTGCCTTGAAACGAGCGTCAGCTCGCTCTTTAAGAGATGCTGCGGTTGTGCCAGCGTCGGTGTTTATGGCTGCAGACAGCTCTAGCGCATCGGCTTGCAGCTGGGCGTTGCCAGGATCACACCTGCAGCAGTTGGCACAGCAGTGTAGCTTGGGCACAATGCGGCACCACGTCATGGTGCGCTGACCCAGTTGTCGTTCTCACCACATGTGAGCAACATCAGCTGCACCCACAGCAGCAGCAGGCCCTGCAGCTGACATGGTGCTGTTGGAGGAGCAGAGCACTGCAGCAGCAGCGCTCAGGGCATGTTGGCAGGCGGTTCAACACGCAGCGCAGCAGAGTTGCCTGTCTGCATCACTAGCAGCCGCTGCATGCGGCCTGCTGTCGCTTGTAGCGCACCAAAGATGGAACAATGCACAGGCAGCTAGATCAGGCAGGCAACGGCTGCTGGCGATTGCGTTGCATCAACCCATGAGCTGTACCTCAGCGCCTGCTGCAAGTCTTCTGATGCCTCCTGCAGCTGCCGCAGCTCCACATGCGCTGCTGCCCTGCGCGCCAACGCCTTGGCCAGCTGCCGCTGCAGCTTCAGTAGTGCACCACTGCCGCTGGTGCTGCTGCTGTCTGACAACACTCCGGCAGCCGCTTCATGAGAAGCAGGCTGTTGCTGCTGTGGCGAGTGCTGCCCCTCATTGGAAACCTTCACGGATATGGAATCTAGACCAGGCCTTTCCGCAGGCTGTTGCTCTGCAGCACCTGCTGCGCCACCAGCAGCAGCAGGCAGCAGCCCAGCAAGCAGCTCCTGCTCCGCTCCCGGCTGCCCTGCGCCTGCAGCAGCTGCGTGTGTGCTGTCTGCAGCAGCTCTATGGCAGCACCACAGTCCTGCACGCACTCTGCTGCCTGGCACAGCGCTAGATGGCAGGCAGCCCTGTTTGACCACAGGGACGGCTGCTTGGGCTGCAGCTCCAGGGCCGTGTGTATGCGTTGATTGCGCCCCTGCAGGCGGTGCAGAACGGGACACGTGAGGAGACGCAGCAAATCTCCGTGCAGTGCACAGCAGTCGCCGTGGGCTGCTGGAAATTTCAAGTGCAGCAGCAAGCTGCCGAGCTGGTGCGCGCTTTGCAGCAAGCGCACCGACTCGCAGCACAAGCCAGCACGCATCCTGTTACTGCAGTGGCTGAGCATTGTGCGGTGCTGTCCATTGCCAGCAGCTGCAGCCATATGCAAGCAATGCCGGCGTTCCGCGCGTAAAGATGGGGCAGGGCAGGTGTGAGTGGTGAAACAACAAGGTGGGGTGGGGCAGGTGTGCACAGGTGTGAGCGGTGAAACAACCTTGCGCTCCTGCCAACACAAGACTTACAGTTGCCAGGTACTGAGCAACATACCTGTAGTTGCCTTGTGCTGCAAGCGCATCGCCCTTGTCTTTCAAGAAGGCAGGCTGCCTGTCCGACACATCCAGGCTGTCAACCTGCACCAGGCAGCACCAGCACAGCGGGGCAACAGCCGTCAGCTTAGCCACCAGCGCACGCGCATTGCAGACAGCATGCGCAGGCTTCAGCGCATGCGGCTGGCCAAATGGCGTTGGGTAATCATCAGAGCAGTTGAGTGGAGTGCAAATGGACGCATGTCACATTCATAACCAACATCTATGCTTCACAGCACTTCACAGTGGTCGCCGTGCTGCCTGCTGAGTCAGCCAAGCAGCCTGCCTGCACTGCAGACACACCTCACCCCCTGCCAGTGCACAAACATAGCTGCACTGCTAGCTCAGCACCAATTTGTGTTGTGCAGAACACAAGACAGATCTCTCGTTGAGACAGGGACGCAGCAGGTGGGGCACAGACTTGCCTTGGCATGGCGCCTGATGTCCTTGAGCTCAACCTCCCGCTGCTCCCTTGCAGGGAGGTGGGGCGTGGACAGCTGTGTGAAACTGACGGCCACAGGCGCTGCCCTGCTGCGCACAGGAGCAGGCGGCTTGGCGGGCGGGGCCGCCTAGCCCGGGGTGCTGCTGCTTGGGCCGGGGCTGCTGCTGTTGCGACGGCAGTGCTGCTGCTGCTACGCACCGTAAGCAGCTGATCACCGCTGCCTGCAGCAGCTGCAGAGCTGCTGCCTGAGCTCCCAGCACTGCATGCTCCCAGACCATTGGTGTGGGCGTTGCCCCCGCTGCCAGCAAAGCCGAGGCAACCGTGACCAGTTGCTGCTGCTGCAGCATCTGACAGCAGGGCACCCAGTGCAGAGGTGGCCTGGCTGCTGCTGCCACCACCAGCCGTTAATGTCACGAACTCTGGCAGGCTGGCACTTGCTTCCCCATCATCGCCCCTGCCACTGTCATCTAGTCTGCCTGTGCACTGGTGCTCCTGCTGTAGCTGCTGATTCACCCCTCCTGCTTTGTTGGCTGCTGCCTGTTTGTGCTTCCAGCCCCTTCCATGATAGTGGGGGTGATCCAGCATAGCTTCTTGCAAAGTGCAGTCCTGCGTGCCTGCTGCTGTTGCCTCTCTTGCATTTCCTTCATCAGCTGCCAGGTCATCTTCATAGTCCGACTCATCACCACCGCCAGCCTGCTGCTGCTGCCAATCCTGCAGCTGTCGCCTTTCCTGCTGCAGCTCTTGCACCTTCAACTGCTCAACCCGCTCACGCTGCGCACGCTCGTGGGCTATCTGGCGGTCAACCGCAACCCTGTACGAAGGCAGCAAGCACACGGTCGCAGGGGGCACTGTACTAGACCAGCGCCATGTGAGGGTGCATGGTGCCTCACAGCAGCTGCCGCAGGATTGGCGCCGTGGGAAACTTGCAAATGTGCAGGTGCCGTTCTGAGAAAGTTAATGCAGGCCTTGCCAAAGATTATGTTTTGGCAAGCATCACGCTGCATGGTGCCCTTACAGCAGCTTCTTCAAATCATTACGCTCGGGATAAGCACACCCGCCATTTGTTAGTCAAGCCACCGAGCATTTTGAATGTGGCCGCTCACTTTTCTTCTTCCTGCTTCCTTGCCAGCCGCTGCTGCTGTGTAGCGACCTGCTTTTCATGTGCTCGCCGCACAGATGCTTCACGCTGCTGCTTGATGGTGCATTTGTCTCCTTCCGCTGTCAGATTGCCCCACAGCCCTGGCTGTGCCTGCAGGAGTGCACAGAAAGGCCGGCTTAATGTGGAGCACCATGCAGAACATATGGTGTGCGTTTGGCTGCACTGTGATGCATGTTTTGGTGGATGCCTCTTGAGTGTGGGTTGGCCACCCTTGCAGCGTGCGCAGGTGGCATCAGGTGCCAGGTTGCAGCTGCAACCACAGTTCTCACCTTGGCCAACTGAAAGACCACCTTGCGGCCGTGCAATACAGTTGCGGTGCTGAGGTCATCGTCCACAGGTTCTTTGAGGTCCAACAGCAGAAGGTAGGGCGGGGCATTCAGCTTGACCAGTCTGTCCGAGCAGAACAGCTGGCTCTGGTCCTTGATCGGCACCCCATCTATAGTGATACGAAGACTGCTATCGTTTTCGAACCATGTGTACGCTGGTGTAAGTGGCATCGCACAGAACGCCGAGCAGGGATACAGGGATACAATCGGACGCAACACGGGACGGGTGTCTCAGACCTGGCACGCACACAAAAGCGAAATTCTGATGCGCGTCATCGTTACATGGGCTGCTGCGTTTGCTGAGGCAACCACGACGAACATCAGCTCTCTCCCGCCATGAACACCTGAACCCTGGGCACGCCTGACACAGCGGCCCCTCGCATCAGCCTCTGACAGGGTGATCGTGAGATGCTTCATAGCAAGACATTGAAACAAGATCAGGGAAGCCTCTGCGGGATCAAACAGCTGCTGCTGCATGCTGCAATGTGCTGCTGGCTGTCGCTTTGATGCGGCAACTGCAGCTGATCAGCACTCAACATATGTATAGTAAGACTGCATGCCCTCCACCATGTTGAAAGCAAACTCTGTAAGGCTGGAAAGCCCAGGTAACCAGCGGCTGCTGGTCACCATGCGCTGCAACAGCCGCCTGCAAGCACGACATCATCAGCAGCAG
Source organism: Scenedesmus sp. NREL 46B-D3 (assembly GCA_014080715.1). NCBI lineage: Eukaryota > Viridiplantae > Chlorophyta > Chlorophyceae > Sphaeropleales > Scenedesmaceae > Scenedesmus > Scenedesmus sp. NREL 46B-D3. Next base: position 110,114 of record JACERP010000222.1, read on the forward strand.
TGAGAGCTTGATGCGTCCTGGGTTGTAGTGCACAGGATGACATCAGAACCTCCAGCGCTGCCTGCATGTGCAAGTCAAACCATCCTGCGCGGTCTGCTGCAGCAATCACCACACCTCATCGTGTCTTTTCACTGTTGGCTATGCACATGCATGCAAGCCATACCCACTCAAGCCCTCCCCAACACCGACCGACAGTCAGGCCCAAGTGCATGACTGCTGCACCTGCTCACCTTGTGACCGCATCATAGCAGGGGCTGCGCAGCAGGTAGCGCAGCAGCTGTACCCGCCTCCCCAGCAGCTCAGCCTGCTCCCCAGGTGACCACCTGACGGCAGCAGCAGCAGCAGCGGCAGCAGCAGCAGCAGCGGCAGCAGCAGCAGAGGGGAGCACCAACAGCAGTCAACGCGAGCGCCTGCCTACGACGCAAGACAGATACACACAGTCTGCTTGGAGATGACCCTGCGCCCGCACGTGGCACGTACGCGCAAGGCAGCAGCATCTGTGTTACGCCTTGAGAACTCGCCAAGCTCACGTATGCATGCTACCAGCAGCATGATAACCACACCACATCATTGGTGCCACTACGTGTAGGCGTCTTGCTTAGCCCTGCTGAGGCTGACATAGCAGTGCCAGGCTGTAAATTGTACTGGCAGGTGGCCAAACTAGCAGCCAAAGCACCAATGAAAACTCGTAAGCACGTGCGACCCCTCACCTGTTGCTGCTCAGGCTGCGTAGCAGTGCCAGGCTGTACAGTGTGCTGCCAGGCGGCCACCTGCTGGCGTTGCTGTGGCTGAGGATGGCGTGCCCAGTGTGCAGGCCATACCCTGATGCCAGGTCAAACCCTAGTGACAAAACCCAGGGCTTCCAAGACCTTAAACCGTAGCGCTTCAGCAGGTAGACGTACAGCAGCGGGCGCATCAGGTGCAGCAGCTCCCCTGCTCTCATCACTGAGTGACCTATGGAGTCGTCCCTGCTGCACAGGCACCACGGCAGCGCCTGCAGCTTCAGTTGCTGCTGCTGCTGTCGGTGCTGGTTGCTGCTGCTGCTGCTGCTGCCAGCACCAAAGCCAAACAGCCTGCTGCTGCTGCTGCTGTCACGTGTGCAGCCTTGCGAGCCAGCAAATCTACCGTAAAGCTCCCTCAGATGTGGACCCCAGCTTTCTTGCAGTGCATCGGCTGCAGTGCCCTGCGCTGCCAAGGAGCGACATTGTTGCTGCTGCTGCTGCTGCTGCTTGTTGTTGCTTGAGGGTCTGCTGCCAGGGTACAAACGGGTGATGCGCCGCCGCCAGCCGCTGCTGAGCTTGCTGCTGCTGCTGCTGCTGCTGCTGCTGCTGCTGCTGCTGCTCAATTTGCTGCTGCTGGTGCCGGGCATGCCAGCCGGCGTTATCTCAGGCACTCGAGGCAGCAGACTAGCACCACCACCACCACCACTGCTGCTGCTGCTGCTATGCTGAGGAATGTGTGAGCCACAGCTCTGGCACCCCTGCTGCTGCTGCTGCAGACGGCTGTTACTGCTGCTGTCACTGCTGCCATGCTGCTGACCCACCACCCTACCACCCACATCACCACACGACAGACACACATTGCTGCTGCTGCCGCTGCATCCGTTGCTGCTAGTTCCAGTCGGCCCATGTGCATGTGCAAGCTCTCCTGCAGCGCATGCTGCTGGCGGCCTGTGTGGTGCAATGGCTGCCGACCGTACTCGCTGCTCCTGCAGCAGCTGCTGCTGCCAGGCCAGCTGACTCGGCGTTGGCGCTGCCATCTCGTCGCAGCTGTACCGCTGCCTCAGCCGTGTGAGGGCCTGCAGCCAGCACACCATGCATACATTGCACGTCAGCCAGAACTCAAAGTGTGTTCACCTTCCACGACTTGCATATCATGGTCACACCTGTGCTGCAGCCACTGCCAGGATGATAGTCAAGTTGAAACATGAGGTAACAGGCCCAGCGCATGCAGTGATGTGTTGGTCGCCTGCAGGCCCGCGGCTCACAACTGTGTTGCAGCCTGCCCTGGTCAGGAGCCCGCTGGCAGGAACGATACGTGCATCCTCTTGCTGAATTGCTGAAAAACGCCATTTGCTGTTGACAGCCAACACCACAGCTGCCTGCTCCACAGCTGCCATCCGATGCAGAACACTGCTGGACCCTGTGATCAACCTGTGACCAACAATTGCCAGGCCATACGCAATCAGCGCACAAATGGTGTCAAACTCACCTGCAGGAGCTCCTGCAGCTGCTGCTCACACTCGTGTTGCTGCTGGTCCTCTTGAGACACAGCCTCCAGCGCCAGCGTGCACTTGCTGCTGCGCCACAGCTGCAGCCGCAGCAGCACCCTGCAGGCATCAAGGGTGTGATCAGGCAGCGCAAAAAGGTGTTAAACTGCACTTAATTGAACTGTTGATGCAGCAGCAATGGGGTTGATTGGTGGTGCAGCGTCGCCGGTTCTGTCTGTGCAAGATGCGCAAGCGGCAACTCAACCAACATGTGTGCAGCGCTGCGGGTTGCAACTGCCGTGCCGGCAGCAGCCCTGCTCACTTGATCAGCTCCAGAGCCATCAGCGGTCCATATCTGCTCATCTTTCCGCGCTGCTCCAGCTGAATGGCTCGCAGCTCAACCAGTGTTTGCACCTGCGGGGCAGCACACACGCAAGGGCAGCGCAGCAGTAGCAGCGGCAGGCGAGTCTTAAGCCCCTGCAGCTCACCACAGAGATTGCATTTCTACCTCCTACTGCACTCCAACGCCTCTTGCGCATATACACGCGCTCAGTCATGGCCTGCACTGGTGTAAAGAGCGCACAAACCAGCACCACATGAACATCCCACTGCATGCATATACAAGCATGCAAAGAATATGTCTTAAAGTGTTGATGCTCTGAAGCTGCAGTCAAATTCAGTAGCAGACCGCTGGGCAGCCTTGCCGTGTGATGCACAACAACAGGATCAGCAGCAGCAAGAGCAGCAGCATATACAAAACACCTCTCCTACCATTGCAGCGATTTAGAATGGATCCAACTGCTGTAGAAGGTTATCTGGCACCCACCTGTTCCACTGCTGCAAGCCACAACGCGTACTTTGCAACGGTGACATTGTAGTCCGGGTGCTCCGTGAGTATGCTCTCGTTATAGATCCCCAGCAGCCCAACAGCAGCGTTGAACCCTTCGTAAGCGTACTCGGAGCCTGAGAATCGCTCGGGATTCCAGGCCACCCAGTGCAGCAGGCGCTCGGCATTCAGCACTAGACCTGGATGGGCCCGAACAAAGCCTTTGTAGCTCTTGAGCAAGGACATGATGCTGCGCAGTTCAGGTATGCTGGTGTGTTGAAACTACAAGGAGGATCAGTAGCCCACCATGGCTGCCATGGCATAGCAAGAGGTGGCAGCAGCTTGCTATGTACGGATCCCGAGGCACCAATCTTACTATGCGACAAATGGCTGCCTGCTCTTGTTCCCTTGCCACTGACTCCCCAATGCTGGCATGGCCAGCAAACCCTAGTGGTTCTGTTGCTGACTCCGCACAACTGCCACATCTGATGTCATCAGCAGGGACTTGGATGGGTCAGTCGCTGAGGGCTTCCACCACCATGTTGGGCCCCATTGGTAAGTCTAAGGCCGCTATAGCTCAAACCCCAGCGTTAAGCTTCTATTACACCAGCAGATTGCTGCAGCCTGAGCCGCCATGCCCTTGCCTTGCTCAGGCTGTACATCGTTTGCAGCCATAACTCACAGCACATGCAAAAAGCCAGAATGAGACCCTCTGAAGCATCCAGCCGCGGCCGCGCCTGCTGCTGGAAGTGTACAGCCGTCAATGGGCACTGTTGGTTGCTGCTGGCAATGAAGTTCTGTAGTTCTGCCAGCTACTGCCCTGAGCTGCCGTGCACTGCACTGCTATCCTTGGGCCGTTGCGACCTGCACCTGTCACTGCAGTACCTGCAGCATGTGCAGCAGCCGAGCAGTGTTGCAGGCCCACGCCACATTGAGTGCTGGGTGGGTGGGTGGGTGGCCAGGATGAGCAGGCGTCAGGGGTGATGCACTTGCCAGAGCATCCTGCACTACTGGCCACTGATTCAGCACGGCATGCTTTGCAAAAAGCACTGGAATGCCTTGTGCCTGTTGTTATGTTGTATGGTCTTGCTGCCGTGTCCTGACTGACCATTGCTTGTACAACTCTACACACACTGTACACTGTACAGCCTGCCAGGCCTGTACAGTACAGCAGACTCTCGGAGTAGTGTCGACGGCACTGAGCCCAAGAGCAGGTCATTGGTCAACATGCAGCAGCTACAAGGCAACTAATAACATCATGTCTGGCTGCAGGCCCGGCTGCTGTTGTTGCACTCACTTTACATCGTCCCAAACTTGCTCCCATTTCTTCCTCCTGCAATGCCGATGCAAAGCCAGTTCAGTGAACCAAGTGAAAGTGGCACAAATGCAATTTTCTATTCCTAATTGCATATTCGCAGCGCAAGCATTCAGCGCTGCTGCTGCTGCTGCTGCGCTGCTGCTGCTGCACTGCTGCTGCTGTCAACCCCACAAGGTGCACGACAGAACGATTACAACACGCTGCAGAATGGCGGTGGTGCACCGTACTGAAGGCAGTGTTCCCAGCCCGCAGATGTTGGATGACTTCACTTGGTGCTGCCACTGCTGCTGCTGTTGCTGCTGCTGCCATGATCTTCCGGTGTATTCTGTATATGTTGCCTACCATGTGAAAGGCCGTCCGCATGTTATACACCTGCATAGGTCAAACACAACTCAATGTGCTGCACAGGGCAAGTGAGGGCAGAGCAGCAGCTGCTGCAAGGCATTGCAAACAATTGCGGCAGTGTAGCAGAGCTGCTGTGATGTCAACCCTTGTGCCATGCTCAAGGATTAGTCGCGCTTCACTGGGCCACAATGGAGATGGCCAGCCTAGCAGGCCTAGGCTAGCAGGCCTGCTAGCTAGGCCTGCTGAGCAGTGCAGGCAAATCAGCTTGTGCCTTCTTCCACACAGGTTTCACTCACACTTTGCTTGGTAAATCAGCCTTGTTTGGTGTCTTTTCTTGTTGCTGCCTTTCTTTGCTGTTGCGCACACAGTTCTCTGTCGGTGCCAGGTAGGCACAGGCACTGCCAGCCTGACAGCTGCTGGTAACTCTGCTGGTGACGCTGCTGCCTGGTGTGACACGGCTCTGCTCCAAGTGCGGGCCAACATGCTGCTGCAGCAAGCAGTCGTACCAGGTTACCGTCCTACACACTATGGTTGTGGTCTGCGCGAAACATTTGCGTTGGTGTCAGCAGGCCAGCAAGAAACACCGCCGGAACGAACTGCTGACGCGCACAGGTATTTATATATACCATAGCCGGTGTCAGGGCTGCATTAGTTCAACACGATCGCCTCGATAGTTGCCCGGACAGTGACAATTGACCGAGCACTCCCACACCTCAAAGCCCTTGTTGGGTCGCGCTCAGTGTGAGCACCAGCCGCGCTCAGTGCGCACCGTCGCAGACCAACTATGTAAGCAAACTGTACGCCATCGTACCTCTACGGGAGTGAGGTGTTGACCGTCATCTGACACGGTGGTGCACCGGTGAAGGAACTACTACAGCAGCACTGAGCTGCTGCATACTTGCCAGGAGGCTCTGTCGTGCGCAACTCTTTGGCAGATCTAGATGCTTTGTTGAAGCAAGTGTCTTTAGTACGTTAACAGTCTCTGCACAGCGTCAGCCAGAGGAGTGTGAGCAGCAGCTGCACTAGTAACGCCACTGAGGCTCCTGCAGGACTGATACTATGCTAAGTTTGCAGCAGCGCGCAGCAGCAGAGCTGCGTCTACGCACGTGTGCTGTGTTGCTGAGACCTGCATGTAGCATGGTTCGTCAACTTCGGACTACAAGGACCCTGGCATCCGCTGCAGGTATGCCTTGCCATGGCCCTTCTCACAGCTTTAATTGCTCAACAATCACAAGCAGGGGCACTTGGAGGACTCTGGGCAGCACCCATTGCATACATGTGTTGCATAACAAAAGAATCTGCCAACTCCAGTCTGCTTGTGACGTGCTGAGCGTGCATGCAGCAGCACAATACCAAGCACAGCAGCAGCTGCCATTCTCCTCACCCAGGTGCGCCAATGATGCGCCGTTCCTGCAAGCATGTTCCGCAGCAAAACTTGTACTAGCGCAATCCCAATGCAGCCCTAGCAGCAGGAAGCCCTTGATGACATCAACACAGATACCACAAGTACCACTGTGCCGTGCTGTTTGCGTAGGCCAGGCGGATGGTACAAATGCATTCATCTCTCAGTTCCGGCTGGAGGGTGCAGCCTCAGGCCCACTGGCGGGCCTCACCCTTGCTGTCAAGGACTTATATGACGTGAGTGGGTTAGCAGTTGAACTGGGGTTCTGTAGCAAAATGACATTACGGTGCTGTGCTGCCGTGGGCTGCCGCTGACCGGCCCCGCACTGGCTGTGAGGGACCTGTGCGTGGTGAGCGGGTTGTCAGTTGTCAATTGAGGATTGCGAATGCGTAAAGTAACACCGTGTGACATTGGCACGCTGCCATGCAGCTGAATGCGCCCACTGCTGGCTCCACACATGACGTCAAGCACCTGTGCGGTGTGAGAGGGTTGTCATCTGTTTCTTGATCATGGCAGGTCTGATGATTGCACTTGAAACCTGACGCAGCTAGTCAGTGTGCCACTGGCCTACACTGTGCCATTAACTTCACTTCTCCACATCTAGCCAAGGCCAATCCCAACTTGGCCCAGCCAAGGGCTCAATCCCTGCAGTGGGCATCCCTGAGTTGTGGTGACATCCTGCTGGTGCCACTCAGTGCACCATCAGCAATTGTGCTGTCATGATGTGACTTTGTGCTTGGTGCTTAGCTGGACTCTAACTGGCTGTTATCGACCTGTACACGGGTGTATCTGGCAACTGATGATGCCATCCTTACGTTCATATTACTTTCCTATTGAAGCGTCTTTTAGGCCTGGACGCTGCAGCACTCAAACCTCCATGGTGTGAGCGTCTTACAATTGGCTGAGCACCGATGTGCTTGGTGAGCAGCACTGCTTCATGTTGTCGTGCTGCAGCTGGTGGCCAGGAGAGACCAGTAAGCAGCTTTTTTTGTCACCTGGCCCCAAGCAGTGATGCGTTTCTGCCTGCCATGCAGATCGCAGGGCACAAGACAGGGTTTGGCAACCCGACATGGCTGGACACACATCCTATAGCAGATGCCACATCGCCTGCTGTGGCAGCTTTGCTGGAGGCGGGAGCAACGGTGTGTGGCGGCAACACAGCTTGCAGTGCAGCATAGCACGCTCAACACCTGGCAGCATATCATACTATAGCTTGGCATGCAACGCTTGGTGCAGCACAGCACATCCCAGCATGGTGTGACTCCACTTGTCCTTGCCTTGTTTCAGTGCTGGTGCTTTCAACAGCCAGCATGCACAGCACCATCTGTAGACGGAACTTTGGGTGCCGGACATCACCCTGCAGCAGAGCACCGCACTACGCACAACACAACACAGCTTGCGGCACATTATGGCAGCCACACCACAAAGCAGCACAGCTTGCAGCATGGCGCATTAGGCACAGTACAGCTTCTGCCACAGCACATAGGGCTCAGCAGCGCTGCAAACTTTCAACCTGACTGGCTGGCGCCTGCTGCCTGTTGTTTACCAGTGCGTAGCCAGTGCATGCACCACCCACAGGCACGGCTTGCAGCTACACGTGCACAGCAGCTAGCACAAAGCAAGCACAGACCTGGCTGTCTGAGGAGCGTGCTGGTCTGCGCTTTTCCAACAGCTTATTCTCTTGCACGAAACTGTGAACATGCAATGCATGTGAGGAAGCTTATGGGTCATATTGTCTGTTGCACTGCAGGTGGTGGCAAGACGCATATGGATGAGCTCGCCTACAGCCTCATGGGCCAGAATGCACACTATGGCACACCAGTCAATGCAGCGGCACCAGGGAGGATACCTGGAGGATCGAGCTCGGGCTCTGCTGTGAGTTGGGTGCTACTACTGTTGTTGCTGCTGCTGCTGCTGCTGCTGCAGAGCCTGCAGCTGCAGACGCGGATGCACATTGCACAGCTCCGTTTGTCTGTGCTAGCCTTGCTAGCATGGTGCAGCATAGGCGGTTGATACTTTGGTACATCAGGCAGCAGCACACTGGCGGTGTTGAGCGAGAACTGGGGCATCCCAGCTTGATGTCGGCAGTCAGGTGCCCGCGCATGCTTGGTCATGCTCTGCAGGGCTGGGTGCACCTGACGCCACTCACCTGCATGCGCCGGCGTATCGTCTAGGTCATGCAGTGAGGGCTTGCTGCAACAGCTGGTTCCGCAGCTTGATCTCAGGCTGTGAAGCGTTTGCCTGTTGAATCGTTCCGTGCATAGTATGGTTGCGTGTAGGTGGTCACGCGCCGCTGGAGCATGGCGAGGTGGAGCATCACGCTGACACGGCTGCACTGCTGCCACACCCTTGCACGCAACACCAGGCAGCAGTGGCAGCCGGCCAGGCGGACATCGGCCTGGGCAGCGACACCGGCGGCTCCGTGCGGGTGCCCGCGAGCTTCTGTGGCCTGTTTGGGCTGCGGCCGACGCATGGCCGCGTGTCGCTGGCACATGCGCGGCCGCTGGCTGCATCATATGACACTTGTGGCTGGTGAGAGCCTTTGCTCAGACCCATCGCAGGCGTTGTGACGGAGTCCGAGGTTTTGCCGCTTTCGGTCCTTTCTGAGCCCATGCCGTGTAGACTGTGCTGGTGACAGAAAACTTGCTCTTGCATTGTGCTGCAATGCTGCAGCACTTTGGCACCGTACACAGCAGCTGCCTGCTCAACTCTCTGCCACACAAACCTGCAACTATCCCTATTCCTGCCAAGCACACCTGCAAGCAGCCCGCAACCCATCCGCCGTGTGTTGCACTTTGTCTGACAAGCAACGTCGCCACCACCCCAAACACCCGCCTGTTCTTGTTCCCATCCTTCATCTTTGCTGCTGTGCAGGTTCACTCGTGACGCTGTGCTGCTGCAGCGAGTGGGGCAAGTGCTGCTGCAACACCCCGCCACCCAAATCCCCAAACCTCAGGCACCAATTGCACCCCGCTGGCTGGTGGCCAAAGACGCATTTGCCATGGCAGATGCTGCAGCTACGCAGGCGATATACGATGCTCTGGCAGGTGCAAGGTTTGGAAAAGTACAGGCTGTGCTGGGCGCGCCGATTGAAGTCGAGGTTGCTGGCGACGCGTTGGCAGGAGATGGCCTGCATGAGCTTGGTGCATGGGTGGAAGCTTTCCGTATCACACAGGTGGGCTTGGCATGTGATTTGGAAGCTGGACCTCAAATTATGCCTGCATGTGTTTCCATGTTCATTGGTTCTGCCTCTGTTGGGGTGTTTGCTGGGGCAAGTGCAACAGAGGCAGTGCTATATAGGGGCAAGGGCAGGAGTGCAGATACTATCTGCAGGCTGCAGTGCGGGGGCCTGTTTGATGTACCAGCTGCTGATGCTGCCTGGCAATGGATGGCCTGGTGGCGCGCAGTACGGGTGCAAGCATCCAGCACCGCACATGGTTATTGGTGTGCATGTCTGCTGCTGCTGCTGCTGCTATGCTGCTGACATCTGCATTGCTTGCGCTGCTATGAATGCTCCAGTGTGCAATGCCACAGACACACACACATGCACACGCACTCGCTCATGCACTGCACCATGCTCGCCTGCAGTTTGGATGATGGCATTGGTGCTATGGATTGAATGGGTCAAATGATGATGATGATGATGATGATGATGATGATGATGATGATGATGATGATGATGATGATGATGATGATGATGACGATGATGACGATGATGACGATGATGACGATGATGACGATGATGACGATGATGACGATGATGATGATGATGATGATGATGATGATGATGATGATGATGATGATGATGATGATGATGATGATGATGATGATGATGATGATGATGATGGTGATGATGATGATGCTCTCCTGCAGTTTGGCTGTGCTGATGCCCCTTGCTCTCTTGCAGGCGTATATGATCTGGAGCATGAGCTTGTGCTGCCAACCATGATGCTGGTGTGCATTGCAGCAGACAGGCATTGCACAATTTTCATGCGTCAGCTCTTCTGCCCGGCCGCCTGTTTGAAACTTGCACCTTGTTTTCTTGCAGGCTCGAAGAACAGGTCAGGAGCAAGCTATTTCATCTGCTGCTGATGTTCAAGGCAGTGCACCACATACTCATGTCATCTCCGCAGTGCGTGCAGATTGTCCGTACTGCTGATGCCACTTGGCTTCTTCTGCAGGCGTATGAGGTGTGGCAGGAGCATGGCTCGTGGGTGACAGAAGCGCAGCCAGCCTTTGGGCCAGGAGTAGCCGACAGGTTCAAGATGGCCTCAGAGATCACCCCCGAAGAGCACCACGCAGCAGCAGCACAGCGCAGCAGGTGAGGTGGCAGCAGCGCAGCCCCCGGCCGCACCAGCAGCAGCCTTCTGTGCAGCACAGGGTATGCTTCAGCGGCCGCGCAGCATCAGTACTACTGCTAGTAGCGACAGGTGTCTGTTAGTGCAGCAGCGGCTGCCTTGTTTTGGGTTTGTCCTGCAGGCAACTGCGTGCCTGCATGTCTGCCGATCTTGAAACTGTCATGCATTTCAGCAGCTTAGTCTGTGTTGCAGCACCTTGTCTTGAAAGCACCAAAGCACCTGCAGCTTCAAGCCACACATGACAACAAAATTGCTCTCTTTGTTGAGCACACCCGCTCCAGCTTGCACATGCTGCATTGCTGCGACCCGTCGCTTCACTTTTCATCGTTGTCCACCTGCAGGATCAAGCAGCACATGCAGCAGCTGCTGGGTGGGGATGGCCTGCTGGCGCTGCCCACCGCCCCAGGCCCTGCCATTGCCTGTGACGCCACACAGCAGCAGCAGAACGAGTTCAGGAAGGGCCTTCTCGGCCTGACATGCATTGCAGGACTGTCAGGGCTGCCGCAGGTGCGTTGGGCACTGGACAGACACAGCACTGCATGCCGGGAGCAGCGAGGCATGCCCACAGCCCACCTTCCACCCACATGCCGCGTCCTTTCACATGCAAGCTGTGTCACGCATCTCCAGTGCGCATGATGGTTGCAAGTTGCCTTGTTGTGGCAGGAGCTCGGCAGCTGCTTTGATTATAACGTAGTATCAGCAGTGCGAGACAATCGTAGTAACATGACAGCAGTAGGTGCTGTAGGTGGGTTGGCAAGCCATTGGACGTGCAGCAGGGGATTAATGTGCACGCTGCATTCTCCTGCTGATTGGTGCACACATGCACAAGCAAGCTACAGCAAGCCCTGCCTCCATTCCGCCACTGCTGCAGGTGACAATCCCTCTAGCCGTTGTGGATGGCCTGCCAGTCGGTTTGAGCCTGATTGGGCCAGCAGGCAGCGATGAACAGCTCTTGGACGTGGCTGTGGGGTTGACTGCAGCAGTGCAGGACACCACGGCGCTCTGTGCACGCACAGTATAGCACTCCACTTGGCTGGAGCTGCAAGTGCACAGGTCTGTGCAGTGACATTGCAGTGACATTGAAATCTGGGTTGGTGGCTTGTGACCAGAGTGGCGCACCCACAGCAGCAGACTGATGTCTGCTTGTGAGACGCAATCAACAGTCATTGTCCCCAGTGCAGTACTTGAAGCAGGGACATGAGTGCCAGCACAGCACTCGGGGCAGATGCAGAGCTGGCTGGACTCGCATATGTGTCGTTAAGCGTCAGTACTCGCATGATATGCGGCACACCAGACGGCGGTTGAGGGGATAACTACCAGACAGCCCGTCTGTCAGACACAGAGACGGGCCACCCATTGTCAGTTATTGATTGAATCGACGTCACTTCGTGCTAGGTTGCTGTTGGTGCTCCAGGCGTGGATTCTGGTTGTATTGTTATTGATAGCCCGGGATCGCACGACACGATACAGGCCTGTACGGAGGCACGGAGGTCGGCGCCTGCAGCCGGCAAAGACATACAGTAGCAGGCCAGAGCAGCCTAGCAAGGCAGGACGCAAGCCTGTGTATCTGGATCTGCTTCCTGTAAGTAACCGCACGCTATATGTGTCGGTTTGTGCGGATGCCTAGCGCCTGCACGTCTTTGACATAGGCTACCACAGCTGCAAGGCTCTTTAGCAGCATTGATGCTTTACTTTGCATTTTTTGTGCCTCTGATAGCAGCTACGTGTGCACCCAGCAGGCTACCAGATGCCTGCGGGTGCTGTGTGCCTTGGTAAGTTGTGATCCCAGTAACAAGCTGTCGCAGCCTCTGATCACACGCGTTGTTTGTTATATCATGCAGGCTGTCTGCAAGTGTCTCTGAACGCTTGCCTTGTGCCTAAGCATCAACATAAGCAGCCTCAGTCCCCAAGGCGGGAAGTTTGTCCATCAGGATCGTCAGACAGCATGCCTTGCCTTGGCGGCAACAACGTAACCGTTGCTACTTCGGATGAAGTAGCCGGTGCCATCGTCTGCCCGGCAGCCCCCGCTGGACAAGTTGCCATCACGCAGCAGCAGCAGCAGCAGCAGCAAGGCCAGGGTGGATGGCAGCAGTTGCTGCACCCCCCTACAGTCGAGATGGCTGAAAACTATCTGTCAAAAGCAGGTGCTGGCACGGCTTCCAGCTCTTCAACCAGCAGCTGCAAAAGCCCATGCAGCACAGGCACACCCAACTTCCAGGCTCCCCTTCACGCATCTGCTGCCCGTCTGTGCACCTGTGGCACATGTAGGGACAAAACCAGGGAATGGATACAGCAGCAGCTGGCACAGCAGCTCGAGCGGCGCGCTGCTGCCGCAGCAGCAGCATGCTGCGCAGCAGCAGCCCAATCTGATGCAGGATATGCATCCAGCAACAGCAGCAGCTGGAGGCCAACCGTGGCTGGTGTACCCCCTCCAGCCTTTGTACTGCTGGGACTGCTTTAAAGTATGATAGGCCTTCTTTTCCTCAGTGATAGGCCTTCTTTTCATGTGATAGATCTTCTTTGCCTGAGTGGCTGTTTGATCAGTGCTTGTGAATGAAGAGGGATGTGGTAATCGCCACATGCAGCCCACAGCATGCAGATATGCTATTCGATGGGCACTTAGCAAGGTGTCCTCATGGCACATCATTGGCATTGATTGAAGATGAAGGCTTCATGGCCGTTGCTGTTGGCATCACTGCTGGTGTTGCGGCGAGTGCCTGCGTGGCTGGCTCTGTTGTTTTCGCCCATCTGGGGAGCACCAAGCGTGTTTTTGTCTAGTATGATGTCGTTTGGCGTGTTGTCTGCATTCAAGGACATGCTTGCTATTGTCGCAATCACTGACAAGTGATACGTCAATCATGCAAGTGAGTGTTTGTGGCTCTTGATCCGTCCACCATGCGTGGAGTGTGCCGGTGCAGTGTGATGGTGCTGCTGCCTGTTGTGCCAGTTTTGCTTTTGTTGCCTGACGACACGGCACTCCAGAGCTTTTGGTCACATGACAGTTTGTGGCTGCTGATGAAAGGTGATGCTGTTTCAGGGATGTGCTAGCTGGGTGGCTTGCTCCTGGTTGACAACAGCAGCACCAGCTGTCCCACCTGGTGGTGTTAGTTGCGCTGCTGCGGCTGTGCTTGACTGCTGCCTGTTTTGAAATGCACCTCCAACTGGTATAAGGCAGGAGCAAGCGCTGCATGCAAAACTACGCAGTGTGTGCACAGCAGCACTGTCTATTGTGATGAGCAGCCGGCGGTGCTGGCTGCCTGGTGAGTGTTTGATGCTTGATGTGGGTGAAACCAATAGCTGTTGACTGTCCTCACTGCAGGCAAGCATTCCATGGCACATGCATTAATGGTGATGCATGAAGTGCCTGCTTGCATGCACCACATTCGGCAGGCAGCTGCTGGGTGTTGATGTATCGCTCAACCTTTGTGGCACGTGCAGCCACATTGTAGCAGTGACGATGTCAGCAGGTTGTGAAAAAGTGCAGAGCAGACGTGCAGTGATGCACACATTACTGGCTGCCCTAATTCAAGGCATCCCGTCTCACAGTTTGCCGTTCGTGTGGCACCAACTCAGTTGGTTTGTGTCTTTTGTCTGGCTGTGTCTGATGCTCTCATGACAATCGCTGTTTTGCCTGTTGTCATGTTGGTTGACATTAAGCATGGACCACCAGTACGCCGCAAGTGCTTGGGGTGGTGCAGCTGCCAATGCATTTGGCATTTCTTCTGTCTCATTTGGTTTGATATGAGTATATAAGCACTGCTCCTGCTGAGTCCATGTTGCGATGATGGCGTCAAAGCTGGGCACATTCTACAACTGCTGGTGGCTGCACCACCGGTGGAAGCACAGCAGTAGGGTAGGAGGGTTGAACATACTTGAACGTTTTTCATGTGCTGGCTTGCAGGGCATGCAAGAATCGGTCTAGTACTGTGTGCCTGCTTGCATGCACCACATTCGGCAGGCAGCTGCTGGGTGTTGATGTATCGCTAAACCTTGGTAGCACGTGCAGCCACATTGAAGCAGCGACGATGTCAGCAGGTTGTCAAGAAGTGCAGAGCAGACGTGCAATGATGCACACAGTATTGGCTGCCTTACATCAAGGCATCCCGTCTCACAGTTTGCCATTCATGTGGCACCAGCTTAGTTGGTTTGTGTCTTTTGTCTGGCTGTGTCTCATGCTCTCAACACAATCGCTGTTTTGTCTTTTGTCTGTTGTCATGTTGGTTGACGTCAAGCATGGACCACCAGTACGCCGCTACTGCTTGGGGTGGTCCAGCTGCCAACGCTTATGGCATTTCTTCTGTCTCATGTGATTTGATCTGAGAGTTCAAGCACTGCTCCTGCTGAGTTCATGTTGCGATGATGGCGTCAAAGCTGGGCACGTTCTGCAACTGCTGGTAGCTGCACCACGGTGGAAGCACAACAGAACAGTAGGAGGGTTGAACGTACTTGAACGTTATTATGTGCTGGCTTGCAGGGCATGCAAGAATAGGTTAAGTACTGTGTGCAATAGGTTATACTCTGTGTGTTATGGCAGGTTGCATGCAAGTGCATCAAGCACAGTGTTTAGACTGACGTGACATGTGTGTTTTTTTCTTGTGCATGCTGGTTACATTGCAGGGGTATGCTACGTTTGAACACGGCTGTTTTGAAGCGTGACGCTTAGACTTGGGCTGGTCGGTGCACTTGACCGCTGAGCTGCATGTTTTATGAGTTTCTGCACAAGAATCGGCTTCTACCGTACGCTGTGCAACAACCACTCTGGTTTGTTTTGATACCTCCAGACAGGGCGGATATCAACAGTGTAATAGTTGTCCACGCTGTAGCTGGTGGCTGCTGTATGGGTGATGGGATGTGAGCTTGCTCGGCTTCACAGCTTTCTGCGCCATTTGTGAGTGTGTTGTCCTATTGTTGTCAGGGAACCATGTCTCAGGTTATGTTTTTTGGGTGTTGCACCAACACAAGCCTGCTGCCAACCGGATCCTGGCCAGCCAGCATGGTTGGTGGTGGACTGCTATGCTGTTCTCCAGAGCCAGCAGTCTGTGGTTTGTGGACATGGCTTGCAGGCCTGCCCTGGTGCAGGCCTGCCCGGTCAGGGGGTGATAATCTTACAGGGGGACTGCAGATGGCTGCTTTCTCGGGTGCGTGGGCTGTGACTTGCAGCTTGGCTTGCGTTGCATGCCACATGCCATCAGCCATGTAGTATGGTGATTGGGCTGCCTTGATTTGTTTCCTTGTATCTGTTTGCTTGCAATGTAGATTGCACACCTTGCCTGCTGCTCAATGTTTCAGCAGCCAACCAGGCGCACACAGACTGAGCTACTGGTGTTGCTCCCAGCAGTACAGCGTGTTTGAAGGTGTGTGCAACCGTGAGCATGACACACATCGTAGTGCAGGGCGCATCCCAGTCGATGCCCTTAGCCGATGCCCTGCCATTGTAGGTTGGTGGTTGAGATTTGGGGTGGACCAGGTCAGCGTACGCTGTGGTTGCCGGCTGAGCGCATGAGCCAACCGGGTGGCAGGTTCGTGCGCAGTGGCACACAGACACAGCAGGCACTCGTTGATGAGCATTGGGTGCATGCGCTGCACCTGTGTTGCAGTTAGTGGGGCTGCAGCGACAGACACCTCCTCAACAGCCGTGTGTTGTTGCTACTCAGGATGGTCAATGAAATGTCTGAAGATGTGGCCGTCTAATGCCAGCACGTGTACCGCACGGCATAGCAACCGGTGTGTGCACTGATACTGTTACTTCTGCAGCTGTTGCTGCTTTGATGATGTGTTGCCCATTTGTATGTTGTTGGTGCTGGGAGGCGTGGGGCAGCACACGTCGCCGCACCTGCTTGTGGGTATGGCCTGTTCTTGTCATATGCTTGTGTGGCACCTTTGCCTGCATTCAGCGGCTGTGGTGCGTGCAATGGAAGCCTTTCCTCTTCGGAAGAGGGACATTGCCCGGTCCTGAAGGTCAGGACACTGAAGTTGGAACGTGCTGGCGGTGGTAGGCCGCTGCAGTGCATACTTAAAGCACTGTGACAGATCCTATCATACTCCTGTCATGCGAGCGTCTCATGGCTCGGTCCGGCGATGTGCACACGCACTGGTGTTGGTGGCTGCAGCAGTTGGCCGTACTGCGGCCTGCAGTGGATGACATGCATGGTTGCTCGCATCTGCCAAGGATGTCTGCGTTCCAGAATGATTAACAAAAAAAGAGCATACCAGTGATTACTTCATACGCACTGCATTGTGGAGAAGATGTTGGAGCCATTTTCATGTCCTGGGCCCACCAATAAGGAAAGTGCTCTTTCGATTGAGCGGATCAATTTTTGCGCTGTGATTGTTGGTGACACCATTTAATGAACGCTACGTGCGTAGCGCTGCAATGGTCAATTGATTGCATCCCCCACCTGGACATCCCGCTGCATGGATGGCGTGGGTAGCGCTTCTTATGACTGCGCAGTGTGCACATGCATGATGGGCAGGCAGTCCACACACCTCAATAATGGCACTTGCATGATTTGGTATCGCATCTGTTGAGCAGAGCTGCTAGCATGACAGCAGTAGAGCTGACAATGTATATGGCTTGTGGGCGGCAGAGGGTGTGCTTTCAGGGCAATCAAAGTTGGTCGTGCCTTGGATAGGCAGCTGGTGGGCTGCAGTATACGGTGCCATGCACGTCACTGCTAGCTCTAACAGGTTACTTGTAATAGTAATAGTCAAATTGCCTCTGGTGTCATGCTCTGCTGTCAGGCATGAATTGGACGTGGCAGTTGCACAGACATGCGTTCTCTGTTCCATCATTGCGTAATCTAGTGTGGTGATCAGTCACGGTTGCTGGGAAAGAATATGATGCCGACTGAGTGGGGTCCTATCCAGCCTGATCAAATAGGTTTACATCTGCCAGTCACTACGACATCCTTGTCAGGCTAATGTATTCGCACTCCGCACTGCAGCTCTCTGCTTTCGTGTCGTGAACCAAACGGTGTCGTATTGAGCAACCGGTATCACACACCTTAAAATTCAAAAGCAGCGCTTCAGGCAGGCACGGGAAACATGCAGCAGGAGCAGCATCAGCTACCCCGCAAGCTGCGGGTCCTGTGCCTGCACAGCTGGCGGACATCTGGTGCCATCTTCAAGCAGCAGTTCCGCAGGGTGCACCTAGACGTGGCTTTGGCTGATCTCATCGACTTCGTGAGTTGCAGAGGCTAAGAGATGTATCTGCTGCTGATCATCAACATCAGTGCATCAGCATGCTGTGCATGTATTGCCCCGCTGCTCTTGTTGTGGGTGGGTGTTTGCCAATGTTGTGATGCATTGCTGCATGTGCTGATAGCAGCAAAGGCAGCCATTTGGTCCAGGCACAGCAACAAAGGTGCTCTGTACCTGCCTTCTCTCCGCAAACAATACTTTGTCACCTGCAGGTGTTCATCACCGCGCCAGAACCTGCCAGCGGGCCCATTCCTGAAGATGTGGCAGGCACTTTTGAGGGCCCATACTTTGAATGGTTCACCACAGAAAAGGCACAGGCGCGTGCGGTTGTCGCCGGCAGCTATTGGGATGGCTGTGTGTGCAGTCACCCACGTCCTGCCAGTGCTCAGCCCCCACGCCAAGCTGCGATGCCTGGGAGATGTGAAGCACGGAACTGCAGCCTTGGCAGCAGCATCAATGGTGCCAGCTCGCTTGGGCAGTGGCTTGGGACGTACTGTCATAGGCATGCACGCCAATGCGGCCACCTTTGCATGTCGCACCATGCGTGCTTTGCACGATTGCCAGCACCTGGTGTTGTCACCTACCATGGCTTGCTCAACAAACCGCCATTCAGCAGCTGCCAATGACGTCATGTGTGCTTGCAGGATGGGCAGGAGCTGGTGTTCACCTACCACCATATCTTGGAGAGTGAGGCGTTCATCATGGCCAAGATCCGCGAGCTGGGGCCATTTGATGGGGTGTGCGGCTTCAGCCAGGTGCGCAGCAGCAGCGTGCAAGCCGGGTTGGCCTCAGCGGATGAAAGATGGCAGCGCCAGCAGCAGCATAGCAGCGGCAGCGCCAGCAGCGGCGGCGGCATGGGAGGCTTCAGCCAGGTGCCCGGCAGCCCCGTGGACCCCGTTGGTCGATGATGTAGGCTCTGCAGTGATGAGAGGGAGGTTGCCAGCAGTAGCAGCAGTGCCCGCAGCGGCCGCAGACAGGCTGGTTTATTGTGGTTCACATTGCTGGCGTCCAAGGCGCCGGCAGGTGTGAGCAGCAACTGGTGTCAGGTGCTGCAGGATGGCCGCTGGCACTGCTTGCTGGCTGTGCATAGCAGGCGCCATTGTGGAGGTTCCTGCAAGCAGGGTCTGCCGCAGGGAGTGGCTCACCCGTTTCTGCCGACTTGCTCATCCCGATGTGCGGCTCACGTGCTGCTCGTAATGCTTCGGCAGCAGTTATAATGCGCTGCCTGTACTGCAATCCGCACGTCGCAGGCTGGGGCATGGCTTGGTTGCAGCCAGGGGCTGCGGCTTGGTTTGTACATGCTGCTGCTTGCCTGCTGCAGATCACCCCATGCTCTGCTGTGATTCGGTGTGTGTCCTGCCATGTCGCCAACTGCAGGGAGGCGCTATGGCCTCCATCATGGTGGCGCTCCAACGCGCAGGCCTGGCACTGCAGGACGTGCCGCCCTTCAAGTTTGTGCTGTTCTTTGGCTCAGTGCTGACGACGCACCCGCGCTACCTGCCGGCGTTCAGGGAGCGAGTGCAGGTGCCTTCCTGCCACATCATCGGGCACAAGGACTAGTGAGTGCAGCTGGGATGCGGCGCTCAGTGCCAGGCTGGTGCAGCGGACCTATCGAGAGAGAGTATAGTTACACGTGGGTCCAGCCACCATCTTGGATGTAGCCAGCCACCCCAAATGAGCACCGTACCGTTTGTGGACTTGGTTGAAGCTGCGACAGCAGCGACTCTGGTGATGTGCGACTGCTTGCTGCACATCTCATAGCACTGTGCTGTGTGGCGCAGTGGTATACGGCGTGCAGCAGTTGGTGGGACGGGACGTTGTCTGGGCATTGCCTCCCTACCTTGTCATTTGCAATGCCGGTGGCCAGGGCAAGCCGTGGCAGGGTTGCTGCTGCTGCTGCTGCTGCTGCTGCTGCTGCTGCTGACCAACTGCTGAGGTTCTGCTGCTGGTGCTGCTGCTGCTTACACGTGCTACTGCCGCTTGTGCTGCTAACACGTGATGGTGCCGCTACTGCGCGCTGCGTGTGCGGCTGCTGCTGCTGCGCTGCTGCTGCTGCCGCTGTTGCCGTGCAGTGTGAAAGAGCATGCCATTGCTTTGGCGCGTAACTTTGAGGCTCCCATAGTCATCATGCACAGCAGGTGTGAGGCGTGGACCCAGCCCAACAGCAGTGGACGAGTGCGTGGCAGGACGACACACATGCACGCGAGTCTCACATCATGACCAGTGCTTGTGGTGCTCCTGTGCCTTCTATGCACCGCCTTCTTTGCACCACGTGTCAGCAGCACGTGTCGCTTGTTTGCTCCTCCTCCTGGGCGATGGCAATGCATGCCATCCGAGGTGGTGGCTGGATCCACAGTCACCCACCCTCACACATCGGCACAGCTGCATTGCCCACACCCTTGTCATGCTGCCTTCAAGGAAGGTGCCCTTGGCCAACAAAACATGCAGCACTGCTGCTGCAAGCCCCATCAGCCAGTGGTCCTACCTCACAGCATCAACGAATTCAGCTTTGGGCCTTGGACCAGCAGTGCATTCACAGCGGTGCATGTGCTGCTGCACTCATCGAGCTCCCTGCATGCCTCCGATGTGCCGCAGGGGCCACATTGTGCCACCGCTGCTGCGTGAGCAGCTCGCAGTGCTGCGTGCGTTCCTGGTAGCTATGCAGGACGTGCCGCAGCAGGCGGCTCGTGTGCAGGAGGGCAGCAGCAGCAGACAGCAGCAGCAGTAAACAGCAGCAAGCTGGATCCCTTGGAGCCGCCGCAGCCAATTTGGGAGACAGAAGCTGAGCAGGTGCGGTGAAGGGGCGAGGTGCAGTCTGTTACAACATGCTGCATACTGGTGCATGACAGGAGTGCGGCAGCAGCACGAGGAGCTCATGTTGGAGCCGTTAGCGCCTTCCACAGTGGATGGGCTTGATGCCCTTTGTCGCATCCTTGGTGCCCTTTGTACACAAATGCCAACAAAGCATTCCACAGAATCACTTGAAGTGTCCTGCTTCTGCTTGATCTGTGCAGGTGCAGCAACAGATCAGCGGCAAGCAGCAGGAGCAGCAGCAGCAAGAGGCAGCGCTGGAGACGCAGCGAGGGCTGCAGCAGCGGCCAAAGTATGTTCAGAGAATAAAGCTGTCAGGCAAGATTCCAGGCGATCATCAGGCCAGCAAGCTGTGAACCACGGTTTTTCCCATGACGTGCATAATTTTTTGTATAAAAGCAGGCCATGTTCCTGAGATGCTTCTGCACAAAGCCCTGTGCTGCTTGCACTTTCTGTTTGTAAACTCCATTCCTGTTGGTGGGCGCTGCAGTGCAGCTACATGTGATGAACCGTTTGCCGGCCAGAGCTCAACCGAGTTGAGGCTTAACCTCAGCCAGGGCACACCCAATGTAATTACCCTGGCTCCCTGACCCCTGCCTTCCCCAACACATAGAAGCCCTACAGGGTTTCAGCTGACGGGGATCTCCGGTGGGGGATGCATAGTTGAGGGATGCTTGTGAAAACACAACACTGCATGCATTGCATGATGCAAAGGTGTGCCCCAGACCCACCACCTTCCCGCATGCAGGCTCTGCTGCCTGCACCCACTGTGCACTCGCATGGTAGCTGCTGGCTATTCTGTGACTCCATGTAATCATTGCAGCCATAGCTGTGCTGATCCACATGCCAGAAAACATGCTAGATATATACATATGGATGGCACATGCTCGAGCACACAGTTGTGTCAACATTGTTTCACCGGTCTACTGCAACTCTTTCGGGATTGCTACACAGCAACGGCCCTGCCCTGCAAACGAAGCAAATGTCTGTCAGACATTGTCTGTTAGTCAGCGTCAACATACCGCTGACAGCCCAGCCAAGCTGTAATGAGCAGCATCAATGCATGATGTAGCCTAGATGGGATGCAAAGCAGGGGTACCGAGACAAAGCTGTGGCTGCAGTTGGTGCCAGCTCGACTATGTGAGAGGAAGGCACTAGCACTATGTAGTTACAAGTCAGCATCATCCCAGTGGGCCGGTGTGCAGCCTGCATGCACACAGCACTTCTCACCAGCCAAGGCAGCAGCCGCTTGACTGGTGCATATCGGTGCCCTCTCGTTAGTAGGGAACGTACCGGTTGGTAGGGTGTACCATCACAGATGTGTCAGACCAGCGAGCTATAGCATGATGCCGTTGACCTGGCCCCACGCCTGCATCACACGCGTTATCTGCTCAACCTGCAGCGCGTTGCTGCCCTGCCTGCCACCCTGGCTGGTAGCTGCGCTGCCCTGCAGCAGCTCCACAACTTCAGGCAGCAGCTCCGGCTAGGAGGTTGGCAGTGACGCAGAGTCGCAGCCATAGTACAGTGCATCACACAATGCACACACGTGTGAGCGCAAAACGGGAAAGCATTAGAAGCATGAGAGGCAAGTGCATTAGAGCAGGCGTATAAGCTGCAGACATGGATTGCAGCATTGTGCAGCTTTTGAGGGTTTTGTATCATGACATGGTTGCCATAGTCTGCAAGTACAAACTCAGTTCCAGACTTTAAGCTGGAGGGTGTTGCCTTGCTGGCCTGCTGGGATGTTGGCGCTAACAAGGTAGAGCTTGATGCTTCTCATGAAGTTTCCTATATTAGGGTGCCTTCTCCCTTATACTCCTTTGGTCGAGCTGATTGCCACTTGAGTGTAAGGCTCACAGTGGCAAATCAGCTCGACCAAAGGAGTATAAGGGGAAAGGCACCCTAATATAGGAAACTTCATGAGAAGCATCAAGCTCTACCTTGTTAGCGCCAACATACCAGCAGGCCAGCAAGGCATCACCGTCCTGCGGAGCACGCGCAAATGTGCACGTCTGATCAGTTGCGCCCTGTAAGCTCAGGCGGGCAGCTGTAGCTGTCATGGGGACACTGACGTAAAACACAAAACCCTGTCTTGAGTACGGCATACGTCACAGCGGCTTTGCACGCTTCACACTGCTCTACCAGCTGCGCACCTGCTCCTTTCCTGCAATGATGGCCTGGAACATGCCCACTGCTGCTCCCCGCTTGGCCTCATAGAATTCTGGGTTGGGGTCCAGCCGCTCAAGCACATCGAACGCCTATCAGACAGGGTAGAGGCACAGACAAAGTAACAGCTGCACCAGTCATTAAGAAGGTGGTGATTGATCTGGTACGCCTGCATGATGTTGGTGGGCTGTGTCCTGCTTGTAGAGTGGCAGGAATCATCACATCGCCGTCAACCACTGAGTGACCTCCTAGTAATGTACGTCACAGTCGAGCAGACCGCACACCCGAAGCAGCTGGAAATGGCTGCAGCCGCAAGCACCACACGCAGTGCTCCACCCTACCTTGAGTGCGTAGTGGAAAGCGCCCATCTTGTAGCAGTCGTTGGCGATCAGCTGCAGCAGCTGGTACCCCTCCTCCCCGGCTGCTGCTGGGCTGCCGGCGTCCTGTGCCGCCTGGTGCAGCTGCCAGGCTGCTGCTGCCTTGCCAGTCATGATGAGGCAGCGTGCCAGCCAGCTCACATACGTGGGCTCAGCCCTGCAGCAAGTGCACGCGGCACTCACACATCACGCCTTTGTCGGGCTAGCATTCAATGATCGGGAGTCTCGCCGTGTCAGTGCGTGGCTGCTTGTTGGCGGATGGGGGAGTCGGGAACACTGCCCCACCGAAAACCCTTGAACAATGTGTCATGGCAGCATGCTTGATCAAGCACCCGCAAGGGACCTTTGGCTGGGATTGCCTCTACAGGGTATGGGGACTGCAAGCAGTCGCCACACTCGTGCAGTGAAGTAAGGGCTTCACTGCTGACGCAGGCCCCCTACCTGTACTTGTCGCTCTGCACTGCCCTCAGTGCCTCCTCCGCCTCCCTGTACTTGCCGGTCGCCGCCAGCGTCAGGCCGTAGTCCCAGTTGAAGTCGTCATCATTTGCAAAGTAGCTGCGGATGGACTGGAAGTCGTGGCAATCGGCAGTCCAGAACGGGCACATGGTGCACATGGGCGGCACCAGGGCGGGCGGCGGCGGCAGCAGCGGCGTCAGGCAGCGATGGAACTGTTGGTGACAGCTCAGCGGTAGCATTGCCGGATGGGCAAGATGCAGCGCCCCGCTGATCCGGCAAGCAAGGCAAAGAGTCCCAAGGCAGTTTCCTATGCGCTGTCGTGTGGCAGGTACGGACAGTCCCACACCGCACCGAGGCAGCCACACCAGCAGGCCCATGCAAGAACCACCAGCAAACCCGGTCAACCCTGGTGGGCAAGAAGCAGGTGACTACAGCGGCTGCAGCACTGGCCCAGCTGGTTCTGTGTTGTACCGGCAACGCACCACAGGGACACGATATAACACACACCGGCCACTGTGTTGTGCACCCCGGGCGCACTCACGTTCAGGAACACCAGCACATCCTCGTGCAGCTTCATGAGGAAGAAGCAGCTGGCCATGGCCTGGCGGCCAGGGATGGTGTCGCACTCGCTGGCGCTGGAGCCCACCACACGGAAGTACTGCTGCGCTGCTGCGAGCTGCTCTTGAGAGCCGGTGGCCTGCCCAAGACTCACTGCAACAACAGCCTACAGCAGCAGCAGCAGCAGCAGCAGCAGCACGGCAGCGCCAATGATTGGGTAACGGCATGCACTCGCTTGCTTGTTAGGTTGAATGGCAGCATCTGGTCTACGTATGCAAGAGCAGCAGCGGGAGAAGTGCTGAGAACCACCACAGGTAGTGACTCAGCGATGCGGCAAGGTGGCTGAGCGTGGCACAGTGCGCCTGCCTGATTCTTGAACGCTAGCGGCTCTGAGAGCCACCAGCCTCACGCCACACAAAAACCCTCCACTCAAAGTTGTTATGAGTGCAGGCACTCACACCCGCAGCTCACTCCTGCATGCCGCATGCAGGAAGGCGGCCTTCAAGCAACCTGCCACGACCACTGCGACAGGGCCCCCGGCTGCATCACCTTGCTGGTGTACTCCTGCTGTTTTGCCCTATATGCCGTAAGTAACTCCTCCACAGCTGCAATGTGTTTGTATTCGGCCAACCTTCCGCACCCACCTTGAGGATGTACTCCTGCGGCGTGCTGGGCTCCAGGTCCCTGACCAGGCCGTGCGCCTCGCCCAGCTCGCCGCGCCGCAGGTGGTGGATGACCAGGTTCAGGGCGGCCTCCGGCAGCACCCCGGCCAGGCCAGGCAGCACCTGCACGGGAGCGCGGCACAGGCAGAGCATGGCGCAGCAGCAGCGCTCAACGGTTGCTGGAGGCGTTAAACAGGACGCAGCCCAGTCGCAGCCGTCCTTGCTACGAAGGCGCGGCTTGCATGCCGTCGCTGGCACTCTCAGTCTGTCGACCGAACTGGGCATCTGCTGTTCCTGTCATCGACCCACGGCGGTCATAGGCACAGGCAGATCGGCCTGCATGTGACGCCGACAACTTGTAAATGTTCCATGCACACCTCAGTCCTCCCACTGTGTCTGCTCGCAGGATGCATTGCTCCCCGCCTGGCCAGCCCTGCCCGACCCACCTGCAGCGCTCCCTCGCCGCCCTTGAACACCACCAGGTTGTGCCTGATGAGGTCGTGCTGTGTGTGGCTGCCGCCGGTCGCCTCAGCCAGCCCCCGCAGCTCACCCTCGGCTGCCTTACCATTGAACAGCCTGCAGAGGCGGCAGCAGCAGAGCAAAGGTTTGGTCACAGAGCGCCGGTTGCCTCCGCATTGCAGGAATGCAGTACAATGTGCGACAGACTGACAAGCAAGCGCCCACCGCTGGAGCAGGTTTGCCCGCGTAGCATGTGGGCTGAGTGCAAGCCCGGAGGCAGGAGCTGGCACACCCCAGTGACCTCGTCTGGATGGGCTTCCAGTGCAACCGACAGTCAGTTCACAGCAGCCCCACCTGAAAGCGTTGCAGGCCTTGAGGTTGACAGCCAGCGAGCTGGTGGGGAAGGAGTTGAGGTACACCTGTAGCGCAGAAGCACACGCGGAGCAGCTTCATAGTGGGGCCTTTGGAGCAGTGCGAGTGCAAAGGCAGTGAGGCCGTAAGGCGCATGCAAGCGCCGCCAGCAGCTCACCTGCACCCCCGCTCCCATGGGCGAGGCTTTGGACAAGGCCGTTGGTGAGCATTCCTGGATGGTGGTTGGCCTGGTATAACCCAGCCGCATCAGGTGCATCAGGGGGGGTGTTCACACGCATGCAACACACCCTCTGGAATGCGTTGTTACAAAACATGTCACATGCAACATTGCCAACCTGCAGTATCTCCTGAGACACGTCGTAGTAGTCCAGCTTGGCGTAGCACAGTGCCACGTACATGTTGAGCGCCAGCAGCTCCCGGTGGTCCAGCAGCAGGCCCTTGTAGATGTCCGTGGCTTCCTGCAAGGCGACGGACGCATTTTTGCAGTGCTTGGGCAGTGGCTGGGGGTTGGATTATGATCTGTGCATGAAGAGTGCCAGTCGCTGTCAACAGTTCAAGTGCACTGGAGGGCCTGCAAGTGCCAGGTGCTGCCAGTGGATGACAAGCATAGATGTGGTGCACGCCTGCACAAGCAGGCAGGGCCGATGCCGCTGGTCCACTGCATGCTACTGCACACTGTACAAACCACCTGCTTTGCTGTGGATGGAGAACAGGCAGTAAACTGAAGGCTGATTCAAAGCACTGCGCATGAACTCGGCTACTGTCTCAAAAGCTGACCACCCAGAAGGTGGTCAAGTTACACATTTCAACTGCCATACCTGGTGGTGGCCCCTGTTGAAGTGCAGTGCTGCCAAGCTGAGCTGGTCCTCCAGCGAGTCACCCAAGCTGCTGTGCAGCGCCATGAGGGCGTCCTCATCCCCACGCTTGTGCGCGCAATGGAACTGGATGCGGGTGGCCAAGGGGCAGCGCGGTCCCTGCAGGGCAATGTAAGACACTTGCATCAATGGCAGTTCTGCACTGCTTTTGCTGCTCCTGCACCAGCAGCAGCAGCTCCACTCCTTCCAGACTAGAGACAGCTGTGCTGATGGGGCAGCAGGAGTTGCTCCTAGTGCTTGGCACACCATCAAAGCTTAGCTGCTCCCGCTGTTGCTGAGCAAACACAGCATTGCTCGTCGGACTGGTGGGAGCTCAGAGTTCTGCACCACTTTTTGCGTGGCTGGTGCTGTGCCAAGCTGCTGCATGACAGTCCACCACGCAAACACCTTTGCTACTGCCTCAGCTGCTTGCTGTGTGAGCCCCATGTAGAAGTAGCAGGCAGCGCTGTAGGTGTGGTAGATGGGTCTGGGTCGTCCTGCTGCAGCAGCTCCTGGTACAGCGCAAGCGCCTGCAGGACAGCGCCACGTCAGCAGGCAGCAGCACACCGGACTTGATGGTGTTGATCATGGAGGTATCCTGGGCGTTGCTTCAACTTGATGTTTAAGTGTGCTGCTGCAGGTAAAGCACGTAAGTATCCTTACTAATGATGGCGCAACAGGATTGGCTGCCTTACAATTGCTTGCAGGAAGGGGAGCAGCCAGATTGAACAGTGAAGTGAGGATTGATGCCTAGCTGCCTTCCCTGACAGTCAGATGACCGCTAATGCTGTTCAACAGTGCTTACACAAACACCACAGCGGTGGCCAACTCAGATGGGTCACGAGCAGAACACGCGCATCATTGCTGAGGTGGAGCCAGCTGCACGCAGACGAGCAGGCAGTGCCTCCGCTGCATGCACTGCAAAGCGGTAACTGAGCCGCGCCTGCTGTTGGTACGCGCTGCTCCTGCTACCCTATTGGTGCCACTTCTACCGCCCGCCACTGGCACTGCTGCTGTTGGTGCCGCCGCATAGGCTGCGGGGGTCCTGGCTTGCTCGCTGGTGCCGTGCTGCAAACAAAATCACCTGAGACCACCTTGTCATGCTCCCCATGGTGATAGTGCGCATATGCCAACCACTCTACTAGCTTTGTGTCATTCTTGTTGCCTTGCGCTTGAAGTTGAGCAGTGTGATTGCCCCGACATAGTCCCTGGCTTCCAACAGCTCATCTAGTGTTGGTGGGCGCTTCTCTTGCTTGAGCTGCGCTTGCAAGAGCACAACGCACTTCATTGCAGAGTTCAACACTGCCGGGGAACTCGTGTGCATCAGGCGGCTACATGTATGCCCTGCTCAGTATGTGCTGCTCACCGTTTGATCCTTAACAGCAGCCTTGGTCCTGGCCTTGGACAGAATCATGTTGCTGCGCAGCAGCTGGTGCTGTTCGCTTGCACTGGCAGCACACTCCAGACAGTGCCTGGCCTAATCAGCTCAGAGGCAGCTGCCGATGCTACAGTTTAGCTGTAATTCAAGGACATCATCCAGCACGGCAGGTAAAACCAAACGGCCCAGACATGAGCAGTAAAATAAACTATTTGAACTCGCTGGTGATGCTGATCAGCCAGCAAGTCAGCAATAGTGTACTGGGTTGAACTTGTCAGCAACTGCCGCACATATCTGTGCCTTTTAGTAAATGTTCCATCGGATCCCCGGAGTACAAATGAATGACAGCTGTGTGTTCGCAACAGGGCAGAATAGGGTTTCACGCCTGTCAGATGACAGCTCAGCAGCTGAGCTGCCGAACACAGAGAAGAGGAGAAAGCTACTTTACCACTTTGATCGGCGGGATGTATGAAGAAGCGCTGACGACAACTCTGCCAAAAGGCCTTGGTCAAACTCACACCTCCATCGCACACAGCGCCATCAATACGTACATGCAGTGAGCGATGGCAGCGATCCAGCAGGAAACGCCGTTTAAACGGCAACAACACATTATCGGGACACACGCAACAACAAACACCGCCCATAGGCTTCAGCTCTGACGATGATGTATTCTTCTCCTTGCGATGTGCAAGGCAGCGACAGCGCAGTGGACAACATCAAGCAGAGCCAGGCACTAAAGCACAACCTAGCAGCAACAACGATTGTCGTACACATGGAAGACCATGCAGGAGAGACACGTGTTAGCAGCACTGCTCAGTCATGCAGCGTGAACGCTGCCTGCTGTGCAGCAGTACATACAAAGGCAAGTGCAGTCAGGTTCTGCAGCAACTGCAGGTTTCTTGCACCACAATCTTGACAGGACAAACTTGTAACCCACTCTCAAACTAGCAGACTGCGCCTGCATCTGGCGCATCTTCCTGTCTTTGCAGGCTCTCCACCTTGCACACGTACATTGCTGTGTCGCCATGCCAAGCCACATCAGTTGCATGGAACTGAGCAACTGTGGGTTCCGAGGGTGTCTCCGCTATCCTGCATGCTGATTCTTGAGCTGAGCCTGCCATTGGTGGTGCTGCTGTTGCTGCTGCCGCTGTCATCAAGTGGCCCCTTTGCCCTCACTTGCTCTTCTTGCGTGCGGACCACCATGTGGCAAACTCATCGAATGTGATGAAGCCATCCTTGTTGACATCCATCACCTGCATCAAGCAGGCACGGCAGCAGTGGCGGCACGCAGCGACAGCATGGCGTCGTCAAAATAAACTGGATGCACTGGCTCCTTGGTGGCTTCCTGACCTCACCAGCAAGCAGTTGACCTGCTGGCATACTCAGCCGCTTGTCAGCTGCTCTTCTTCACTTGCTCGCACACTTGCAGTGCTGCAAATGAGTGGGTAGCATGGCCACGTTCCTGTTGGACACCATATGCTGGCTGCAAGTATGACAAGCCAGCCATGTGGCACATCCATATGGCACAAGTTAGGGTTCTTCAGCACTGCTGTGTCTGCCACTGCTGTCTCAAATGGCGGCTCACAGCATGTGGGAACACATTTGATTGCTGAGTGGTCTTCAGCAGTGTTTTGCAACATGCAAACGGGCTCACCTCCATGGCTGCCTCTGCCTCTGTCCTGCTGAACTCAGCGCCCAGCATCACCACCATCTTCACAAACTCATTGGTGTCCAGCTTGCCGTTGTCGTCCAGGTCGAACTGCAACACACCACAGGCAGAAGGGAGCGGATTGGGTGTAAGCTCAGCCTCAGACGGTCCGTACACACGGAACTGATTAACTGGGCTACAAACTTATCACTGCTGAATGTAAGTAGCAATAACCGTAGGCCAGGGCTCAAAGCCCTACGTACGCGCTGCCAGGAAAGCTGCGCACACGATCACCAAGCAAACTTGCACTGCTGATGCCAAGAGATGCGCTGCCTAGGCTCCATGTACAAGCGTGCAACTGCTGGGGCATACCTCTCCAAACACCAGCGCAATGTTGGCTGCCTCTGCTTCGCTCATGCCCACTGAAGCGGGGTCAAAGCCAGCCTGGGCCTCAGCCCTGCAGCAGCAGGAGGAACAGCATCTGTTAGCAAGGCTAAACATGTCATAACTGCAGAGTCCAAGTGTCTTGGTTCAAGTGCTTGGCATGCAAAAATAGTTCAGGGCTTGGGCAGCAGTGAGCCATCAGCCTACAGGGAGTGTAGCATGAGAGTGAAGCATTGCACTGCAGTCTGAAGATGCACAGCACTCAGAGCAGCCGCACCAGCAGGGAGGGGCCTGTTTGAGCAGCAATGTACTGCTGCTTATGCTTAACTATGGCATGCAGGAGTTGTGACAAGGCAGCTGCAAGGTAACAGATGAGTGTACCGGTACAGGGTGATGTATGCTGACAGACTGACAAACATATCGATGCTGTTCATTGCTGTTGTTGTGGCTGTCACAATCACAAAAATGATGGCAGAGCAATACAACCCTTGAACCCATCAGCACCACCCGACATGCGCAGCAGTTCACAAACAGCCAAAAACACTAGCAGATGCCTGGCACTCATGCATATCAATAGTACCCACCTATAAGGTGACATGCACTGACAGATATGCCAGCAAGTCAAGTATCTTCACAAGCAGACAAGCAGTAGCTGACTATAAGGCAACACCGCATATGCTTGGGCAAGACGGCCGCTGCTTACCTGTACACGGCAGAATGTGCCGACAGGTTTGCCAGCGTTTGGTGGTATCATTGCCTGACCGTAACACCCATAAGCACAAGCAGCAACTCATGCACTAAACATCAACGCATACCACATGCCGGCTACCTACCTATACAGGGCAGAACATGTTGACAGGTTTGCCAGCATGTCGTTGCTTGTCCTGCCCTCATCCTTCAACATATGAGCATGAGCAGCAACTCAATAACAAGTAATAACCGCACACCGCATGCCAGCTCCGTACCTGTACAGGGTGAGGTATGCTGACAGGTTTGCCAGCGTGTCCGTGCTCTTCGTTGCCAGACCCTTCAACCCACCCGCACCAGCAGCACCAAGCTTGCCAGCCAAGCTCGTCTCCAAGAGTCCCGCAATTGCATCCAGTGCTTGCGCCACCTTCACGGCCGACACTGCCGCCTTGGCCTTCTCAACAATCTTGAGGCCATCCGCAACTGAGCTGCCGCCTGCTGGCGCTGCAATGGCCTTGACGGCTGCAGGGAGAGGAGGCGCGCGAGCAGGGTGGGTGGTGTAGCACCAGTGCGACAGCATACCACAAGCGCAACAATGCACCATCACCATCAAAGCTATGTCCGTCTGCGTGTGCCAGCAGATTGGATTTGCGGCTCCGTACTGCTTTATAACAAGCTGATGACATGCCTGGCGGCAAGTTGCAGCAAGTTGAGGAAGACACCAGCCACCCGCTCACCGTCAAAGAACGCCACCGGCGTGGTGCCCAGCCTCACAGTGGAGATCAGCACTGACGTCAGCGTGATGATGTCAAACAGCAGCCCGAACGCAAAGTAGACCGCCAGGAAGTCCAGCAGAATCACCAGCGCGGTGCGCCCA
This sequence comes from Scenedesmus sp. NREL 46B-D3, assembly GCA_014080715.1. Classification (NCBI taxonomy): domain Eukaryota; kingdom Viridiplantae; phylum Chlorophyta; class Chlorophyceae; order Sphaeropleales; family Scenedesmaceae; genus Scenedesmus; species Scenedesmus sp. NREL 46B-D3. The sequence goes on from JACERP010000222.1 coordinate 141,461, forward strand.
AAGAATGCGGGGCCCAGGGCAAAGAAGCCGGCTGTCATGTACCCGGAGTAGGCTGCTCCTGCATCAAACAGCAGCTGCAGCAAAGTGCAGCAGGCGGCAGGCAGTACAAGCGCAGGGTTTGCACACTTCGTTGTCACCATGCAAACAAGCAGTGCAGTATGTGGCAGACAATGTGCTGCGCCAGCCAGCGTTTGTCAACGCTGCTGCACCACCACTGTGCACACCAGCAGCACTGGTCCTACTGCGGCTGCCAGAGTGAGCATCGGCGTGGGGCAAGTGGGCAGCTGCCGGCGTCCCACGACAGAGGCAGTTGCCCAGCAACGGCCCCTCAGGCATGACGACAACCAGCAATCACCTGCACCAGTTTAGGCTTCAGTCTGAGCCCCTAGACCCTGACCCCAGGCATGGTGACAGCTCACCTGCACCAGGGATGCTGTGATGGGCACCAAGCTCTGCTTCAGGAAGAGCTTGCGCAGCTGGCTGGGGTCTGCATCGCCGCCAGCCTCCTTCCACCTGTCAAGGATGCTCTGCGCTGTCTTCTGGTCCTGTTTTTGTGGCGGCAGCAGACAGCAGCGAGGCTGTTTGAGAGCCAATTGCACTGGGGACAGAACAACGCGGTGCCAGCCGGCCTCTGCTTCAAGCGAGTGGTGCTGGCCGCATCGCGACTCGTGCAACTGTACTGATGTTACCATGTGTGGCACATCAATCTGGCAGTATACGATGTAGATAAGCTGTCAACAAACTCAACCACCAGTGATGTGTGGGGAATGCAGTGTGATGATTGGCCCCGTCTTGCAGCATATCTGTTCTGCTGGCCACTGCATGCAAGCACTGCCACAACTAACTGTCTGATTGTGCTGCTTGTCCATGGCTGTGCGCGCCAGCACAACTTGCACATGTTGCACTTCCTGTGCGTCTTTTGCATTCAACATTCAGCCTTTACTGCTGCTACTGCTGCTGCTGCTGCTGCTGCTGCTGCCCATGTGGCCTGACAGCTGCTGCAGCGTAAACTGCCGACAGAAGACGATGAGTGCAGCTGATCCGCGCAACTCACCACACCTCCCTTCTTGAGTGCCTCTATATACTCTTCTTGCTTGTTCTTGGGCTTAGACAGCTTGTCACCCTGCCAGCAGGCAGGTATGCAAGCAAGCAGGCAGGTTGCATTGCACACGCAGTGCAGTAATGCCACTTACTTACTAGTACGAAGCTGTCAATGCTGGATTCAATGATCAGGCAAGCTGTCTGAAGTATAGCCTGGAAGCAGCACAGTAAGTATGCAACCGTGGCTTCCACTGGATGTAGGCCTCATAGGGGCAGAGACTCAAATGCCTGGCCAATGCGCTGCGCCGGCCTGTTGCTAGATCACTACAGTTGAGGCCTGCTTGCGTTTTGAAGTGGCACAACAGCTTTACTGCCGACTTGACTGGCCTGTGCGTAGTGTGTTGACGGTCCTGATACCTTTTCTGCTCTGCAGACAAGCCTCTGCTGCTGCAAGGATACATGATGACGCGAGATCACTGGCCGTTGCCTCAAAAGTCCTCCCCCGCACGAGTCAAGGGCCTGTACACGTCTGCTTAAACAGGTCTGCATCCCAATAGCGATCAAGTTGGATGGCCAAGCTCGGCAGATTCGAAACGTTCGTACGCCAACAAGACCTGAAGGGCTCTGGAAAACAACACTGCACACATTAGATACTTTTCAATTGTTTCTCTGACTGCTGCATAGCTTGATGTTGCGCAACAATGTTATATCTTGGTTGAATCATCCTCGAGCCACAGGTCACCGCACAACGCCTGCTGCTAAGTCTCCATTCCTGCCGCTCGTCTTTTGGTATCTGCTACTAAGCGTGAGGAAAAAAATTTAATTTTCCGCTTCGAAAGATCGTGCAGCTAGACAAGTTGGTACAATTTAAGTTTGCTTGATTTCTGCTCGGACAGGTAGGAAGTAAACTTAACTAATGGTAATTGTAATTTGCGTCTGATATTTACCTGTGACCTGGACCAAACTTATATCGTAAGGACGCAGCGTCTGTGACAGCTCAGCTGGGATCCTGCTGCCCGCACAGCCAGCGCATTGACGCAGACCGATGCATCACCACTTGATGTAACTGTGGCAGTACGCAGCTGTTGGCTTCAACCTGCAGCATCACCGCCGGAAGCAACACCACCACCAGCAGTAATCACAACGTTCATCGTATGGCTGACACCTCCTCGCTGCTGCCGTGCTCTTTCCTTGTGCAAAAAGAGCTACGAAACTCAGCAACCGCAGCATGGGACTATTCAGCAAGTCAGCAGCAGCAGCCGACACGGCGCCTGTGGATGCAGAGGCCCCAGAGATGGTGCCTGCTGTGGTGGCGCCAGCACCTGAGCCAGCTGTGGAGCCAGCAACCTCTGCAGTCAAAAAGGCCGGTTTCCTGTCGTTTGGGAGCAAGAACACGTCAGAAGCACCCACTGTGACGGCGCCATCTGCCAGCCAGATGTCCCACAGTGAGTTGAGGTCGAGAATAAGTCAGCCTGTGCTGATAACTCGGCACAAGCTGCAGCCTGCAGGAGCATGAGGCACGCACGTGCTCCATCTTGCAGCGTACCGCTCACTGCATAGCTACTGCTGCAGCAGCCGCAGCTTATTGGCCTCACCAATTCCACATGTATGCTGCTGTCATCGCTGTATCATCATTATGGTGAGAAAAATCACAAACTCAGCGTGCCCCTCACTGCTGCACTCACTGCTGTCTGCTGTCGCCTTCCTTGCTGCCCAATCACTGCCGCAGCTTCTGGCGACGCTGTTGCTGCTGCACCAGACACCCCGCAGCAGTCTGTTGGTGACAAGCTGTACACGGCAAAGGAGAGCGCAGTGTCTGGTGTGAGCGTGGCGGTGCTGGTGCTGTGGACCATCGCTGTCACTGGGTGGACTGGGTTTCAGGTGAGTGGGGTTTTGTCTTGAACCTGGTGTCGACAGCCACTGCTTTTTTTGTACTGGTGTGAGCGTGGCAGTGCTGGTGCTGTGGACGATTGCTGTTACTGGACTGGTTTCTGGGTCAGGAGGGAGCTGCACTGAACACCTCAAGCCTGTTCATTCCACTCAGCTCTGCCCTCGCCCTGTGCCAGGCTGATCAGCCGCAGTGTTTGGCAGCAGCGCTGGTTGGTGGCATGCAGGCAATGGCCTGCTGTGGTGAAGCGAGGCTGGGCTAGCTGCCACATGTCCAACCTCCCCTCCCCCCATGTGCACCCCTCTGCCATCCTGAGGTGCTGTGCTGTCTGTGTCGAGCAATCGCACAAAGCTCCTGGGTGGTGTCTCGCTGTAGCGCAGAACTCGACCCCCCCCCCCCCCCCCCGCATCCCGTGTGTGCTGTCTCTGTCCCACGTGCTGAGCAGATCGCGCAGAGCTCCCTCTCGGATGGGCGTGACGTTCACTTCCCAACTCCGCAGCCTCTGCTGTTTGGTCTTTGGTGTGCCTGCTGTGCAGGTTGTGCAGAACGCTCTGGTGTGGGGTCGGATGCAGTGGCTGGACTTCCCCAAGGCGCCAAACCAGCTGGTGCCCAACAACGGCTACCAGGTGAGCCCTGGCGCTCCACGCTCCGAAGCTCATTGATAGACCTGTCGTTGCTATGCCAACGCGGTGCTCAAAAGCAGCTCATGCAGTTGAGGCAAGCACGTGGTCCAGCAAGCACGTGCTTGCGCCAGCCTGCTGCTGGACGCAAGCATTGCAGGAAGTGCTGGTTGTTGCGTACACTCCTGCTGCAGCAGACGCCCCCGTGTCCTCACAAGCAGCGCTGCAAGTCGTACCTCCGAACCGTACACTTGTTGCAGACCTCATCTGTGCATGTGTCTACGGAACAAGCATAGGCCGCCTCATCCTCATCTGAGCCGCCGCCTTGGCATGCTTTGTGTTCAACGGCAGGGCAACGACAGCATCATGGTGGAGGCATTGCGAGCGATTGTAGCTGCTTAGAGCGCCATGCTGCCGGTGACACACGTGCCTGTCTTGGCACGCACGACTGACAGTCCGACTCCTGGCTGATATCGATGGTTCGCAGGGCATCGACAGGATCGAGCTGAAGGCGCTGTGGGTGCTGGTGGCCATCGAGTGCGCCATGCTGGTCTTCTTCCTGGCCCTGGCCATCGCGCTGATCTGGGTGCCCTACATGTCGGCGTGCAGGCAGCACAGGGTGAGCGGTCACGGCTGCTGCACGTGGGCCGCGCAGCTGGGACGCCGGCTGCATCAAGAACGGTGCATAGCTTCAAGCGGCCACGGGTGTGTCAAGCGCAACGCACGTCTGGGTCTGTGGTTCATGGTGTAGGGTTTATGGTGTAATCTAGACGCTGTGCAAGCTCTCAGCGGCTACGGGTGCTTGCTGTGTAGCACAAGTGCTGCACATCACCAGCATTGCCCTTTCCCTGGTCTGCACGAGTGCTGATCAGTCTCGGGCGTCCCGCCTGACCTCTGCACACCCGCCGGCATTCGATCTATGTGATCCCAAGCAGATCTGACTGCTGCCCGATCCCGCTGGCTGGCCCTGCTGCCGCAGCGTCCGCGCCGCAGCCGCCGCTCCTTCTTTCCCTGGCTCATCACGCTGGTGCTGGTGGGCGCGCCTGGTTCAAGCTCTTCCGCTCAGCAGCGCGCTCAACAAGATGGCCTACCAGGGCACCTGGTGAGTCCACCAAGGTCTTGTTGGCATGGCAGCCTAAGGGCGCATGCCTGTCTCACTCGACAGTCCATGGCCAGCCAGCAGGTGCAGGGCAGTCACAGTCAAGGCCATCACAACATGTGCCCCCTGCAGTAGATGCGCCTGTTGTGGTGAACACCTGAGTGCGGCGTGGTGGTGAGGTCGACTTCCACAGGCGGTACAGGCTGCTGCCATGCGCAAACCACCCAGTGTGTGCAGATGATGCGGCACGTTGTGGGTCGGCTGCTTTGGGCCGGAGCGCAACAGCCACTACGGCTGCCGCCTCTCACCAGCTGTGGGCGTCAGCCGGAGCATGAAGACTGATTGGCGTAGCTGTGGCCACTGACCTGTGTGGTGTCCTGGTCGTTGCGCACCTGTCTGTCATGCGCGTCGCATCAGGTGTGCCAGCAATGACAACCTGGACATCAAGTACACCTTTGACGGCCAGGGCGAGGTGCGCAGGCAGTACAACAGTAGGCAGTACAATGGCAGTACAATGGCTGCTTCTGTGGCGGTGCATAGCAAGGGGCAGGGGGAGGCCGAGCAGTGAAAAAATACAGGACAGGCAGTACAACAGGTGGCAAGGGCTGAAAAACAATGCAGGAAGGCACTGAAGCAGTGGCCTGGGAACGGCGACGGCAGTTCACCAGCAGGCTCGCCCGGTACAGCAATGCTGTGTAGCGGCCTGGTGTGGAGCTGTGTGCATCGCAGCTGGAACAATCTGCTGCATTGCAGCTCACGTATCACATTTACATGTAGCTCCACCGTGTGCGGCTGCTGTGTCAACGTCATTCAGCCTCAGAGTGTCTTGCCATGTGCGTGCACAGCGCCGCCTCAACACACACTGGCGCATCACTCGCAGAATTTTGGCGCCTGTGCATGGCGGTGACGGGGGCATCTGCACAGCCATGGTGTTCCCCATGCTCACAACAATCAAGCACTGGCCTCCGCATGCATGCGGACAACAATCGGCTAGCCACACGGCCACCCCCGCGTTGCTGGCGGTCCCTTGTAAGCAGAGTAATCACTCCAGCCCAGCAGCATGTGGCTTGGCACGTTTGGCAACTGCACTCTCACGCTTCCTTGCGCCTGCTTGGCTGGCAGACACTGACAACCCATCTGTTGCGCTGCACCTGGCTGCAATCGCGTCGCCTCCTGTTCTCTTTGCAGCCCCCCGTAGGCTGCCAGCTGGCCCCCATGGCCGGCGGCATCCGCAGAGCCATGGTGTATGCCATGCTCACGATCGCCTTCCACATGCTGGTCTTCTTCCTGCACCAGCCCAAGGGCGCCTTTGGCAAGCTGTTTGGGCTGGTGCCGACCGTGCTGGTGGTGGCGGCGCTGCTGCTGAAGCCTGTCACGTCACTCATGAACTTTTACTACACGCAGTGGCACTTTGTCAGCCAGGTGAGCATGCCGCCTGGTCTGGAGTTGGCATGTTACTGCTGTCCGTGGTTCAGCACTGCGCTTTCAACAGCGGCAGCTGCAGCAGTTGGTCTTGTACAGAGGTGACTGCCCTACCAGGGCACCAGAAAGAAGAAGATCATGTCTGGGGGTTGCTGGGCGTGGCTGCTGCTGAGCCCTGCCTTGTCATAGATTAATCTTCCACTACATGCAGCATCATGCCGTCTATTTGTCAGCAGCTTTCGCTACAACCATCAAGCGCCTGGTGCTGGTGGCTGCTGCTGCTGCTGCGCAACTAATGCCTGCCGTTGGCTGCGTTGCATGCTCAGGCGCTCACTTGCTGTGTGCTTGCCGCCGTCCTGCGGCTGTTGCACTCGCAGGGCAACTTCACGTTTGCTGCAGAGATGATCGTCGCCCTCATCGAGTTCCTGACGGCTGTGTGGCTGAGCCTGTACATGGGCTGGGCGCTGCACAGCCTGCGCCTGATCCCGCGCTTCACCAACACGCTGCTGGCCTGCTGCGGCAGGGAGTATGAGGACGTGTACTACGAGAGCGACAGCAGCGCCGACGTGGAGGCGACAAGAGCCTGGATGAGCAGGGGCACAAGGTGGGCGCCGGCTGCTCCTGCGTTCCCTTGGTCTGGTTCTGCTTGTTGGATTCTGCAGCTCTCCAGTTTTGAACAGTGGGGATCACGGTGAAGGTCGCGGGCAGCAGCTGGGAGTGATTAGGTTGAGCAGTGTGATCAGGATGGGCCGTGTGGCGAGGCGGCCTGGGGTGGCTGCGCATGGACGGCAGTTGTGAGCAGCTTCTCGGGCTGACTCATGCAGCAGCAGGGCCTGATGGTGCGTTTGCCGTGCCTGTATCTGCAGACACACGCCCACTTGCTGGCTGCTGTGAGCACTGGGTCTCTTGCTGCTTACATTGTGCATCTGCCAGGAGCAGATGATAATCAGGCGGATGATGCTGACACACTGCGATATGTCCCGCCCTGCCCTGCCCTTTTCTCTGCATGGCGCCTCCTTTCTGCACGCAACCGGCACGTGGCTGTCTGCTCGTCCGCCTGCTCAGCGCCGTAAGTCGTATGCACTGCGTGCCTCTGCCAAGGCCCTGGTGCAGCAGTACTACTACATGACACAGGCAAGTTGTTGCAACGGTGCTGTGCAGGTTGTATCTCTTTGGTGGCCATTTCCCATGGTTCAGTGGTCAGCACCAACACCAGTATGTGCAGTATGCCATGGTGCAACGTCCCATATGTGCCAGGGTGTGGCCGCTGCCTGCCATATCAGGCGCAGCACTGCGCAGCAAATCGCCCCATGCTGCTGCTGCTGCTGCTCCTGCGTGCAGTTGCTGAGTGTGATTTGAAGCTTTGCCAGCCCATCATCATGCGTGTGCAGGCTCCACATGACATATGCATCGTTACCAACTTGCCGCTGCTGCTGCTGCTGCTGCTGCTGCTGCTTCCACTCACAGCTTCCAAGCGTGTTTGGCTTCGTCAGCCCCATGATCACCTACTTTGAGCTCAACATCACCAACTGGTGGATCGTGTTTGACATCGTCGTGGGCGCGGCGCTCATCTTCATCTACATGCTGCTGTGCGCGTTCCACCGCAAGCTGCTGGCGCCCAGCAAGCACTGAGCGTCATTTCCTTGCGACAGCCTGCCTTGGCGAGGCAGGACATGGCTCGTGGGGCCTGCGGTGTGTTGGTTGATGCGCAGCACCCCGCGCTGCGGCGATGCCTCTGTCAGGTTGTTGCGCTCGGTAAGCACTACACCTCAGCCTTGGCGAGGACCAGATCACTCACCGTGGTCTCACAGGTGTGCTTTGTGTGGCGGGCGCAGCACACTGTTGCGTGCCTTTTACTGCAAGGTGCATGCACGCGGCAAGCAGTGGCCCAGGTGCGCACCCGGTGTGGCCAGGGTATGCTGCCAGGGGCACCTGCCAGCATACGCCAGTGGCTGCTGCGCCCAGACGGGGTGTGGGATGGAGCCTCGACAGCTGCCAAATTACAACATCACTCTGTCTGCACTGTTGGGGCCTGATTCCTCTGCTGTGGTTGTGGCGTGCTGAAGTATCCCGCTGGGTGTTCAGTCGAGGCCCTCACAGCAGGCTCGTTGCTGCATTCTTAAAACACTTTGACAACATATTTGCTTGAGGTGTTTACTGTGTATGGTGGAGGTCCTCATTGATGGGCTCAGTTTTTACCTTTGTCTCTACACCATAGGAGCTCTACTGAGGTGCTGACTAAGTCAATGGAGCTGACAAGGAGACCGCGGGACCTCTGCGATTGCCCATTGAGTTGATTAGTACGGCTCGGGGCTATGCAGCTGTGCCTATGACTTTGTTGTTACAAAGCATAATATTTGCCATATTCCAGCAGATTGTGTGCTTGCCAGGAAAGTTGAGAAGGGGTGTTTTTTTCAAGCCTGCTAAAGGAAACGATTGGGTAAGGGTTGCCGCAGAATGCGTGTCTTGGAGTAGACCAAGTTTGGTTGTGAGCAAACAGCCGTGGGAGCAGTCATGCATTTGTTTCTTGCCCATCCTTTGTTGGTCGTGTTGCATAGCCTTGCTGCTAGTGACATTCACAGCCTGTGCCGCGTTGATATCAGGGTTCAGCCTCGTACATTCTACGGTGGGTAACAGCTGCTACTGCTCTATATGTTGCAACAGTTGCCTCGCAAGTGTGACATGCCTGTGAGGAGTGCTGACTTGTTTGCTGGGCTTTGCCCTGGCCGACGTGCCAGCCGTTGGTTGGTGTGTTCTTGCAGCGGCAACTGCCACAGCATGATGTCGTGCTGACTGGCTGCCCTGCCATGTGCATTGTAAGTATCGTGGCAGCTGTTGGGGGTGTCAGGCTGTATGTGCTGCACAGGGTGATGGGATTACTTAACACCAAATACCAAATACCAAACACCACATGTGGCAGCTGCATCCTGCAGTGATATGCTAAGTTACTGGGCAGATTTGCAGTAGCGCATGTGGCGTGCAAACTGTGTTGGGGCAATCCATGTTATGGTGAGTTGCTGGGCTCAGTGTGGGTACTCCTGTGCGTCACACGCATCGCTGGTTTGGATTCCTGGGCCCAGGCAGACACTGCTGCATTGGTTTGCAAGGTGCTTGCAGGCGTTTGCAAGGTGCCTGCAGCTGCATGACAGCTCCAAATCACACACATTGCCCTTTGTAGGGGCAGTCATAGGCAGATGGGTCAGAGCATCTGGTGAAGGGTTGTTTTGCGGCTGCTGGTCAGCTTCAGGAGTGGCGGCAGCATTTGCGGCACTAATTTTGTAGAGCAAATCGGCTCCACAATGGTGTGGAGCTGCTGCTGCAATGCTGGCTGTGGTGTAGAGCCATAGCCTATGGAGGATATTAGGTGCATGCGTGCGCAGCCATCACTGACAGCGGGGCGCCCCTACGTACCGTCCTGTCACCTAATAATACTGAGTGCATGCATGGGCAGCCAACACTGAAAGACGGTCTTTGTGCTTCCTAGACGTGGATGGGTGGGCGCTGCTGACGTTCATGTATCGGGTGTGGTACTTAATACGTGGTCTGTTGTGGTGCAGCGTCTGGTGCAGTGGAAACGTGCAGACGAGCTTGCGTGCAGGCGAGTGGTGGGCTGTGGGCACTCCTTTGCTTCACATGCACTGTTTCTGATGTGGCACATACTGTACTACATTACGACTGGTAGAAGATCATTATACTAAGGCTCAGGTTACACTGCTGTAAGCGGGGCGGGGGTCTGCAATTCCCTGCTATGGTTCCCTGCTAGTTAGCATGCGTGCGCACCTACATACGTGAGCAGCCATCAAACTAATGTGCGTCCTTGGACATGAAAGGGCTGGTGCCCCTGAAGCTGCTTGCTGGAATTTGGTGATTCCTACGTGTCTACTCTGCGTCTCAGCGTCATGCGTCATTTACAGTTGGCGCGGGCAGCAGAGCTCGCATGCGCGAGGGTGGCAGGCTGTGGGGCACTCTTTTGAGTGCATCGTCTTACTTTCACATACGTTGCAGTGCTGCTGCTTTTCATACAATGCTGTCAATGAAGGGTGGTGCTCGTATGTTGGCAGCAGCACATGGAGGGTGAGCACATGTTTCATGTAGCAGTCCTGGAGTGTGGCAGGGTGCAGATGTTCCTGCTGCTACGCACATCTTCACGTAAAGCCCACAACCGTATGCCTCACTTGGCCTTTGGCGTGCCGTGTGCAATCAAAGGGACCATCATGAGTTGTCTATTAGATAGTTAAGACAGCTTTGTGCCTTTCATGTTGGTTTGGTGGTCTGGCAGGGTCAGCTGGTGTACCTGGCTGAATCAGCTGGCGGTACTTGCAGCTGACCAGTACCAGGCTGGCAGCGGTACTGTACCTTCAGCAATTCAGTTGATACCTGTGTTCAGCTTACCACCTTTGGTGCAAACACTATCACGGTTGCACCTGGTCCGTCGTTTATGGGAACGCAATAGTCGCTGGATAACTGTGCAAGCGCTGGCAGCCCTGCTGACCTCTAGTGCAACCCTTGCAGCAGGTGTGAACACGCCCTGCAGCCTAGCAGCCTTTTGCATATGAAAAACAAACAGTTTTCTAAAGGTGCAAGTGCAACCCGTTTTTCTGTTATGTATGACAGCCCCGTTTATGTGTCAGTATTACTTCGCACCCACAAGCCTAGTCAGTGAGCCGTTTGGAATTTGCGTATTACTGCAGCTGCTTACTTCATCGGATGTGCCTGTGCGGGTGCAGGCTGTACATTGATAACCACCAAGGCAACGTTTACTCAATACGTTCCAACGCGCTTCGGACCATTATTGTGATTTCTGTGAGCATGTAGGTGCTGCACAGTTTGTGCCCGGAATTCGGCCTGTGTGCTCACTCATGGAGTCATCTGACCCACTTCGGTTGCGAGCACCAGCCCCGGGTTCACCCCATCTCAGCGTGTCCGGACAATCCACACCAACGGCACATACAACTGACCTTCCTGGCTCAGGCGCTGATGCCACGACAGCGTACCAAAGGCAGCACCCTGTGCAAGCCCCTGCTTCAAGGCTAGGACAGCGCTTAACCGCCAGTTACCGACCATTTGGCAGCGGTGACAGGAGATACCGAGGCAATCTATGGCCTAGTCAACAGCAGCAGGCCTACTGCCCTTACCTGATGGAGCAGGGCGCATACAGCAGCAGGCCCAGTGCACAGCATGCTGCTGCATCTGGTGGACTAGCCTGGCATCAGCAGAGCAGCACAGGCCACTACCAGCATACTGCGCCGCACTCCTATGCACAGCAGCAGCAGCAACAGGAGAATGTGGCTGCTGCACACGTGCCAGGCAGTGCATTGCTCGTACAACAGCTGCAAGAGCAGCCGCTGCAGCAGGCCCTGGATCAGCCTGGCTGGCATCAGCACAGCAGCACTATTGTTTCCACCAGCTTCGATTGGGGTAGCTACAGCAACAGCAACAGCCCCAGCAGTCACAGCGGGCAGCAGCAGCAGCAGCAGCACAGCAACCACCATCATCAGCAGCAGCACAGTGGGGGCGGCGCTAGCAGCAGCACAGCTGAAGCCAGCACCAGCAGGAGCAGCAGCAGTGCCGCAGCCAGCGCTCGCTACCAGCCTTTGGCACAGCACCAGCAACAGCAGTGGCCGCCGCAGCCACAGCAGGCGCCGCAACAGCAGCAGTGGCAGCAGTGGCAGCACTCGCAACAGCATGCACACTGGCAATCACAGCAGCAGCATGGGGCACAACACCATGGCATGCAGTGGGGCCAGCAGCAGCAGCAGCCGCAGCAGCAGCAGCAGCAGCAGCAACTGCCTGCTGCAAGGTGGTCAGGCCCCGCTCCACCGCCACCGCCCCCACCGCCGCCGCCGCCACTGCCACCCTGTGCTGCTGCACAGCCAGCTCAGCAACGGCGGCGGCAGCAGCAGCAGCAAGGTGTGCCACAGCAAAGTGCAGCTGGCACCAGCAGGCTGGCAGCTGCTGGTAGCAGCAGCAGCGCTAGCAGAGCTGGCCAGTCGGCTGCGCCAAATGCAGTGGCAAGCGCACCTGCTGCTGCTGCTGCTGCTGCTGCTGCTGCTGCTGCCGCCGCTGCCGAGCGAGGCGTGCCGGTGTCAATTTCAATGACGGCTGCAGCAGCAGCAGCAGGCCGCCAGGCTGCTCACATGCAGGCCCCCGTTGGCAGTTACAGCAGCATGCGTGGGCCGGCACTCGACCGCTCCGCACGTGTGAGTCCTGCTGCTGCTCCAGCAGCAGCAGCAGCGCAGCAACGCCGTGCGTCGCAGGCCGCTGCACCTGCGCACCAGCAAAACACGGAGCAGCAGCAGCGACAACAGGTGCTGCTGCAGCTGCTGCAGGTGACGGAGCGGGCCAGCTCGTCTGCGCACGGCCACTCGGCAGCCGCCAGCTGGGACGACGACGCCTGGCACAGCGACGACTCGGACGCCGACAGCTACAGCACACTGCCGCAGCTGGTGGACCCCGACCACACGGCAGCGGAGCTGGAGCACATGGGGATGCCTGTGGACGATGCAGCACACAACAGCAGCAGCAGCAGCAGCAGCAGCAGAGCTCCTGCTGGCAGCGGCGGCGGCGGAGCTGGCAGTGGCGGCCAGCCTGGGTCGACCCAAGCGAATGACGCGCTGTACGAAGGCATGCCGGGTTTGGAGGCGGGCTCAGCAGCCAGCTCTGACAGTGGCGACTCCAGCGATGGCGGGGGTGGCGCCCCTGATGGCGGGCGTGGCAGCTCCGGCGGCCGGCGGCTGCCAGCGCTGCGGTTGCGGCACACCGCTGGCGCCACAGAAGCAGCAGGTGCATCCCGCCAACCAGGCGGCAGCCCCAGCCCTGTCCATCATGAAAGAAGAGCATTGCCGGCAACAAGGCAAGCAGCAGCAGCAGCAGCAGCAGCAGCAGCAGCAGCAATGGAAGCAGCGGCGGCACGACGGGAAGAGCAAATGCGTGTGTTCCGCCGAGTGGAGGAGGTGGTTCGGGAGTTTGCCGAGCCTCCGGGCTCGGTCGGTGGCAGCGCTGCAGCTGAGCGCGACGCCAGCAGCAGCGGCGCCGACTCCAGCGACGGCGCGGGCGACGCTCCTGGCGGCAGGCGCTCGGGGGATGGCGGGCGCCGGCCGCCGCCGCTGCTGCTGCCGCCAGGTTCTGGGCTCGGCACCCCGGGAGCAGCAGCAGCAGCAGCAGCCGCATGGATTCGGGCATCACCGGCACAGGCGCAAGCAGGAGCGGAAGCCATGGTCGAGCGTGCCCGGCGGCGCCAGCAAGCGCTTGGGCTGCTGCCGGAGGCTGCGGGGCCTTTGCGCTTGGCCAGCGCCATCGCTGCAGCTGAGCGCGGCGGCGTCGGCGGCAGCAGCAGTGGGCAGGAGGGCCGGGCCCGCGCTGCTGTGCCCGAATACTCGTTGCATGCCGGCGGGACGTATGCGCAGAGCACCCGGATGCTGGTGCAGTCGCTGCGCAGCGCCGAGCGCGAGGGGCGGGTGCGGGAGGACGCGGCGCAGCTGGCGCCGCAGCGGATTTTGCAGCAGGCCCAGCAGCGGATTCTGCAGCAGCAGCAGCAGCAGCAGGCCCAGCAGTGGCGGCCAGCAGCGGCGCGTGAGCAGCAGCAGCAGCAGCAGCAGCAGCAGGGTGGTGGGGAGCAGGAGGATGACGCGATGCTCAGGCTGGCGATTGCCAGGTCGCTGGCAGACCATCACGACGCAGCTCCGCAGCAGCAGCGGCAGGGCGGGGGCCCTCCCTCGGCCGCGGCGGCGGCGGCGAGCTCTGCCGCCGACGCTGCCGTGACTGCGCACGCGGCTGCGAGGCAGGCGGCCGCGGAGTACGAGCATGTGGCTGAAAGGCTGCGGCAGCGCTTTGGCGGCGACGCGCCGCCCGACGGCCGTGCTGCGGCTGCTGCCGTCGATGACGAGGACACGGACGAGGAGGAGTACTTCCCAATGCAACGGCCAGCAGAGCCGCTTTCGAGCTTGGCGGCACATGCGCCGCGGGCGCCTGCAAGCCCGGAGCTGACCGACAGCCCCACCGCGGTCGTGGCTTCATGGTTGCAGCGGCTGGCGGCGCTCGGCAGCGGCGCCAGCAGCCCGCAGCAGCAGCAGCAGCAGCAGCAGCAGCAGCAGCAGCGAATGCCTGCGTATGCGGCGCCGTATGCCGTGTTTCAGCAGCAGCTGCTGGCGTCGGCGGTGCGCAGCACGCGCGAGGCCGACGGGCATGCACTGGCAGCCCTGGCTGGCAGCAGGCGGCCGGCACCACGGCAGCAGCAGCAGCAGCCGCCGCCGCCAGTAACGTCTGCTGTCCCTGCCGGTGCGGCCGCAGCAGCAGCTGGTGGCGATGCCGCCGCCGGCTCCTACGACGATGACCTGGCGCGGAGCATTGACAGATGGGACTACGAGCGCCCGCCGCCCCTGCTGGACGCCCCGCTGTGGGAGGCCGCTGACGGGATGGAGCTTGGGTCGGGCCAGGAGCCAGCAGCAGCAGCACCAGCGCCGATGCCTGCTGCTGGCGCCAGACCAGCTTGGTTGGAGCAGGGCAGCCTAGCGCAGCAGCAGCAGCGGCAGCGGTTCGCGGCGCACATGCAGCAGCTGCAGCTGCAAAACCCCGCAGCTAGCAGCAGTGCACGGGGCAGGGCGGGCCTAGCAATCAGCAACGACGGCGGCGGCGGCAGCAGCGCGGCTGCAGCAGGCCCCGCGGGAGGCCGCCAGCAGCAGCAGCAGCAGGGCTATGGTGTGGAGGCGCTGCGTGCGCTGCTGTCTGAGACGCAGCAGCAGCGGCAGTCCCGCATGCTGCGCAGCGCTGCGGGCGCCGCGCGCGGCCCGAACGCTGCGCCGCACGACGCGCTGCCGCGCTCCGAGATGCTGCAGCTTTTAGCGGACACGAGCGATGGGCCATACGCACGTGGGTTCGCGGTCCCGGGCCACGGCCTGGGGCTGGGCCCGCGTGAGCGCGGGGCGGGCGGCCCCAGGCTGCGCGGCCACCGCTCCGGCGCCGCCCTGAGCTACGAGCAGCTGGTGAACCTGGAGGATGTCAAGGTGTGCGTGCCCGATGCTGTGCTGGCCAGGCTGCCCAGGAGGGTCGTGGCACCCCTGGCGGCTGCTGCTGCTGCTGCTGGCGACGGCGTCGGGCGTGCTGCTGCTGCTGGCGAGGCAGACGGGTGAGTGGTTTGGCTCTCGGGGGTTTTGGGGGTTGATAGGGAAGGGGCGCATGCAGTGACAGCAGTTTGGCCGAGGGTGTGTCGACCTGCCTGGCAGTGGGTGTCCCAGCAGCGTCCCATGCAGCATCGTTGCAGTACTGTGCGGCGCTGCCCAGCGCTGCCACCTGCACACCATGTGGCACAGCCGTCCATCCGCAACCCACCTTGCGATGCGCTGCTGGTCGACTGAACGGCGCTCTGCCGTGGCGTGCCGCATCCCTGCGGCGGCTGCTGCCGCTGCTGCCTGCAGGGTCATCTGCCCCGTGTGCCAGTGCGAGCTGGGCGGGCCTGAGCCGGTGGTGACGCTGCCCTGCGGCCACGACTACCACGACGCCTGCGTGCGCCGGTGGCTGGGCAGGTACAGCAAGAGGTGCCCGGTGTGCAAGAAGGAGGTCGCCTGACGGGGATGGCGGTGCGCCCGCTGCGCGCCCTGGGCGGGTGCCGTGTCAATTGCGTGGGCGGTCGCACTGTCGTGGCAGCGCGTGCGAGCTGTGCGGCGCGGCCGTGCGTCTGTGCAAGTGGTGTGCGGCTGGGGCTGGCGCATGCGCAGCGGCGAGGCCCCGTGCTGCAGGGAAGCAGGTGTGCTGGGCGACGGCGCTCGCACACGTCGCGTACGATGTGGCTGGGTGCCTATGCACAGCGCAGGCGTGTTGCAGGGCTGCAGGTGTGCTGGGGCTGGGGTGTGTGCAAGCAGCAGAGGCTGGGTGCCCTGCACGTGCAGCCCTGCTGCTGCGGCATCACTGGTGCTGCTGTGCAGTGATATGAGGCAGGCTGCATCATTGGCAGGGCATCATTGGCAGGGTCCCTGCTGGTCCTGGCGCCACGGTGATCGGCAGCCGCTACGCAGCGGCGCTGCCACCCAAGGCCCCTCACGCGTTAATGCGCTTGCGTTGGCCTGCAGCGACCGCCTGACCGGCAGTCGTGCGTTTCGTTGATGTGTGTCTGGCTGGACGGCACCCTCAAGGGCGTTGTCAAGGTGCTTGTCAGTTGTACGTGCAGTGGCGTGGTGTGTGCTGTGCAGATGCACGAGCTCCTGCAACAGCCCGCAGCAGCCTCACACTACTAGCCCTGTGTGTGCTGCTAGTATGTACCGTGACTGGGGCGCCGTGACACTGCGCTCCTGCAGCAGTCCTGCATTCCACAGTCGCCGCACTGCAGCCGCTGCACCAGCAGCTGCACCCGCAGCTCCTGCATCAGCCGAAAGCCTGCAGGATCGGGCACTGCTGGTAGGAGCTCTGAGCATGCGCCAGCAGCCCATCGTTGCCATGCATGGCCTGCGGCAGTGCTGTCAATCATTGTGGAGGCGCTGGAGGTCTCATCACAGTCACAGACCCCCAGTCCCACAACCGCTTGTGCGGGTGAAAGAATTTGTGAGCACTATGCGCAGCTCATTGCTTATGCCATTCATTAATGCGGCTGGGTGGTAGCGGTTCGAACACTGTGGCGGATCTACAGCTGCAGTTCCGACCAGCAGTTGTCTGGTGCAACTGGGACTGGCGCGGGGGGGGGGGGGGGGGGCTGTTGGGTGTACCTGGCTGGCAGCCGTGTGGTGGCCAGCAACTTGTGCATGGCTGTTGGCTGCACACAGCGGCACACCATGGTGGCTGCCGTTGGCAAACCAGGTTGGGCTGTCGTTGGCAAACCAGGTTGGGGTACTGCATCAGGCTGTGCCAGCCTAAAATGTGTAGGGCTGAAATCATCTCTGCATGCTTGCGGCTTGCGCATCCTGTTTGTTTTTTGCATGCATGCTGGTGGCATGTGGGGCTAGGAAGGCAGCTACGGCTTCCCTCTTGTGCCCAGTGTGGTTATGACTATGCTGCCTCGTACCTGTGCCGCTGCAGCAGCAGCTGCAGCCGAGCACCTGCTGCAGCAATTGCCTTCGGTGTTGACTGCAGTGGCCGACACGAACGCAGCACGCAATCAGTCTTCCTGGGCTGTTGCGGTGCTGTTCTGTTTGTAGACGGGCGCTTGTTGCAGTGCAGCCAACAGCACAGCGCAAAGTGTGCTGCTTGTTCTGTGTTGTGGCTGCAAATGCCGTATGCCAGGCGTGCCCTTGGCTTTGTCTGGAGCAGCATGTCTGCCTTTTGGGTATCTCTGACGGAAAGCGAGCACGCAGTGTGTGCGTGTTCAGCGCTGCCTGCAAAATTACTATTGTTAGGCTTGCAAAGCTGGCTGTAGTGTTGACATTGCTGCCTTGTGGCGTGGCCTTGCCAAGTGCTTGGATTGGGCACGGCTCCTAACTGACAAGGTGTGCGACACTGTACCATTGACACCTGATTGACAAGCGCTGCTGACAAACGCTGCACTGCGTGCGTGCCACACATTTCTGCAAGCGCTGTTTCAACTGACACTGGTATGTTGTCTCGTTGTTCCTGCTATGACAGGCATGTGTCTTTCGCCCCCCAGCACTCAGGTGACATGTGTTTGCTGGTAGTTTGTGGAGGTGCGCTGAATAAAAAAGGCATGCCAGTGCAGCTTTGCATGAGGGAGGCGGGGTGACTCTGCTTCACGTTCCTGCTGGGTCAAAGTGCTGCTGGCTTTTCACTGCATGGGTGTGCAGCGGTGGCTGATGAGCCACTTGCTGCGCTGCTCAAACAGACAGCGATGGTTGCACCGTCCTGCAGTCTCTTGTGCACTCTAGTTTAGCGTGCACTGTCCACCATTCGTGTCGCTGTTTTGAAGCTTATGCTGACTCTGATCAATGGGGTGAGTCACATCCTGCTGGCTTGGAGAAAGCTCTTTGAGTCGTTGCTTTCCAGTGGAGATGCCTCGTCCTTAC